>JADRCC010576511.1:0-10336 GCA_019843855.1 Hylomyscus alleni
TCTAACTAGGACACGCGTCTTCACCACAGCCCTGGGAATCCTGAGGTTTGCTTAACCAGTGTCCTCTCCATCCTCAGGTCAGTACCTGTCAGAAGAGAGCTGCAAGCCTTGCAGAGAGGGTATAGACTACACCAGCTCTCCCAACGTCCTGCATTCTCTGCAAAGTCTGTAAGGAAGGTACAGAACAAAGGGGCCCTCCCCACAGGTGGGGCATGGGGAGGTGGGGTGCATAACTGCAGTGGACTGGGGGACCTCACTTCCAGCCATCTTGATCTTCATTCTTCCCTCTTCTCCACCTGTCTTTAATTCAGTGGGACACAACCAGAAGTGGTGCTGTGTTTCAGGAATCACTGAGACCATCTGTTAAGGATGGGGTGGTGTGCCCTGTGGAGGGCCCCTCCTGGTACCCTCAGATGCATTGTGGGACAGTTGTCACTCCCCTCACCACGAATCGATTTATTAAACTTGGCACACGTGGTGAACAGGAAGTATCCTATTGTCATCTGTGCAATGACTTGTCCCAAGGAGTGGTGGGGCTCCAGAGAGCATGTGACATTGGAGCTAGGCCTTGAAGGATAGATACAGGGTTCTAAGTGGAAAAGGGGGGAGGGTGTCTCCAGCCAGAGTTGCAGAATTGAGGAGTAAAGAGGTCTGCACGTTTAGAATAGGAGAGGGAATAAACCCATTCTGGGTCCAGCATGAGTCTGCTCAACTCTGCAGTGGATTTGATACCCATCCACAAACCTCAAGTCACCACGATAGTGGCCTGCTTTGCATTCTCCAGGCATGGAAGTCAGACGCGTGGGTCATAGGGTATAATACCACCCTAGAAAGGAAAAGAGCCACTTGGAGTCTCCCTTCTGTCTCTGTGGTCACTCTCCAGTTGTGGGTGACATGGTATGTTCTATTCTTCCTCTCAGGAGCCATCAGCTTTTTTCTTAGTACGGGCTGCCTTCAAGTCCTGTGAGACCCAAGGCCACTTCTTCTAGAACAAACTTCAACACATACTTATCTTTCCTGTCGTGGGCCTGCTGAAGTTTTTGGATCGTGGGTTATTATTTTAGTTTCTTGTCAGGAAAAGCTCTGGCAAAAGCACTTACAGAAGAAAGAGTTGGACTGGCTCATAGTTCAAGGGTACCGTCCTCTGTTGCAGGGAGTCAGGTGGCAGGGGCTGGAAGCAGCTACTCAACTCACCTTCTCAGTGAGTGATAGGCACGTGAGCTCAGCTCAGTTTCCCCTCTTCACACAGTTCAGGGACCTAGTCCAAGGAATGGTGCCACCCAGACAGTATGAGTCTTCCCACCCAATTAGCTTAATCAAGATAACCCTGAAGACATTGCCAGAGGCCTGTCTCATGATGATTCTAGACCTTATCAAGTTAACAATTGAGATTGATCACCATAATCAGTAACAAAAAAGAAAAAAAAAGGTAGTGGTTGAATGGGTTAGGGCTGGGTTCCTACCTGGCTCTGGACTAGACTCTCTTGTTGCAGTCTCTGGGGTCATGGTGGGTGTGAACACTCAGTCTCTGCTTCTTTTTTGTTTGGTTGGTTTGGTTTTTTTGAGACAGGGTTTCTCTGTGTAGCCTTGGCTGTCCTGGAACTCACTCTGTAGACCAGGCTGGCCTGGAACTCAGAAATCCACCTGCCTCTGCCTCCCAAGTGCTGGGATCAAAGGCGTGCGCTACCACGGCCCAGCTTGTCTCTGCTTCTTAAGGTTCCTCCTGCTTCCAGGATCTTGAAGATCATCCTCTGTACATCCCTTGTACCTGTCCTCAGGATCTTTGAAAGACTTTCCTTCCAAAGCTGACGTTTGAGGAGGCCATGAATTGTGTTCCTTTCATATGGCCCTGAGTACCCATAGCTGCTCACGGGAGCTATCATCTGCACGTCTGGGGTGTGGTGGTTTAGAAATTGGTCCTTGATATTACTTCCTAAGTTCAGTTGAGCTGAAGTGGAAGTGTCGCCATGGGAACCAGGAAAACTCCTCTTCCCTCAAACCCTTACAGACAAAATCGTAAGAAGCCGATGTAACATAACCAGAGACACAGAGTGTCAGTGCAAACCGGGCACCTTTGAAGATAAAGATTCCACTGAGATCTGCCAGACATGCTCTAGGTATGATACAGGGGTCCCAGAACCCCTACGAGCCCAGAGGAACCCCAGAAGACCCCACCTTCTTTGTATCCTTCTCTTTTCCTCTGACTCTGTGGAGTTCCCACACCGTAGGGTATCCCTAAACCCTTGGGGTCTTCTGAGCCTGCTGTCATCTCTCCCTGTCCAACTGCAAGTCTCTCCATATCCCTGTCCCCCATCAGTCAGCAGCCCCTTCCTGTTCTTTCCCACCCTCTCTTTTCCCTTGGCCAGATAATTTGTCTACTGTCCATAGACATGGAGCATGAGAGTGCGTAGGCCATAGCCTGGCTTGTGTTTATTTACACTCTTTCAGGATTCTTGTGCAGCCAGAGGCCTATAAAGACAAAAGTACTGTAGCCCGTAAAAGACAGTGTGTGTGTGTGTGTGTGTGTGTGTGTGTGTGTGTGTGTGTGTCCCTTGGGGTTCTTAGGGGCACCTGAGCCCACTCAGCCAGCCTTGCTTCAGGAGCCTGTCCTGACAGTGCCACCCGTCACTACTTCAGGAGTTTGAAGGGGGAAAGACCAACAAAGGGACATGACTCAGTAGTGACCATAGGGGCTTCTTACCTTCCCTTTCCTAACTTAGGGTCTTCCTGTGGCCAGAACAGCTCAACACACCTGTACAAAAGGCAGAAGAGCTACCACCATTGCCTACGGGGGTTCCCCAAGGTCTGCATTGTGTGTGCCCAGATGTAGGGACAAATATGGAATGTAGACACATGGAGCCTGTCTTTCCTTTAATACCACTTCAGGGATGCTGGGCAGAGTGGGTGGCTACCCTTTTAGCACATCTGGCCAGCAGCCTTCTCACAAAATCTTATCATTTGTTTCTTGTGTGTGCCCAAGCTGCACTGATGGGGAAGATGAAGTGACTCCTTGTACCTCGGAGACAAACCGGAAGTGTGTCTCCAAAAACGCTTGGGCATCTTGGCCTAACCTAGGCCTCTGGATAGGGATCCCGGTCATAGTGGTGCTGGTCTTGCTGATTGTAGCTCTGCTTCTCTGGAAGACTGGAGCATGGAGGCGAGCATTGCTCTTTATGAAAACAGCCTTTCCAGGTGAGCATTGACCGAGGGCGAGTCCCCTGGGCACTGAATCTCACTCTCCCTGACCTGCCCTTCTCCTTCAGGATTGTCCTCCCCGTGACCCAAACCTCTGTGTCCTTGAAGCCTAGCTCTGTCTTGTTCCTGTGATTCATACACCATTTTCCACTTCGCCCAAAGAGCATAAATACATACTGTGACTAGTGCCTCTCCCTGACAGTTCCCCAATCCTCTTTAATTGTAAAGTGTCTCTTATTCACCTGTGATCATTGTCATCCTGGAGGCTTAGTGCCTCTGTCTGCTTGTGCTTTAGTCCTGGAAGCGTCTAGCCTCTACTTTCTGATCCAGACTTAGAATGTTCTCAGCCTCTGAGATTTGCTGCTGAATAAGCTTACTCTTTCTAGTTCTTTCTGAATTCTGGCTGGCTGGTCCAACTCAGCTGTTCCTGGCTCAAACTCCTCTCCAGGCTGACTAATTCAATCAGGCTTCTCTTCCTTCCTCTCCTGAATTGCTCTGCTTCACCTCAAACTAACTCTAGCTAGCAATCTGTTCTAATCTTCTGGTTTCTTCTCATTCTCTGGCTCATTCTGTCTTTACCTGTGTGTGGCTTGTTCTCTCTACAATCTGTCTCTGTACAACTCTCCTGGTAAAACTGCCTCCTTCTCTTTGTTCCTTTCTCTTAAGTAGCTTCCCTTTCCTCACTCTTTTTGTGAGAGTTGGGCATATCCTGTTCTGTCAAATCTTTCGCTGAGTCATCGTTGTCTGCTCCTCAATCAGACATCACTTTCAAACGTGGCTGTTTCCCTCTACAAACTAGCTTTACCTTCATCATTTGGGATTAAAGGTGTGTGCTAAGGGCATGTCTGTATTCCAGCCAGAGGGATTAAAGGTGTGTGCTAAGGGTTGAGCCACACCACCACTGAGAGAGTGGGGCGTGGTCAGGATAAAGAGGCATCAACTCTTCAACTGATGATAAAGGTCAGGACCGGAAATGGCTCTGATGACAGCAGAACCGGACAAAAGTTCTATGTGTGTTTATGTTTATTCCATTTTCTCCCCAGCTGCCTTCTCAGTCTGAGGGTAGACCCAAACAAGAATGGTCCCTCCTTACCTAGTCAGTGTTGGAACCTCTAACCTTCTCTGCTCTGGTAAAGAAGGGCTGATGAGTCTCTTGCCCACTTGCTGTGGGAACCTCCTTTTCTTTTAGGCCATGAACAGGAGGAGCCTGAAAGTTCGAACATTCTCTTGGGCTCACAGACATCGAGCGAGACAAATGACTCTCACCACAACACGGTCAGTCCTGCAGCGAAGGCCTCAGCTGTAGCTCTTTTTTTATTTTACTTTTTAATTGTATGTATGTGAGTGTTTTGCCTACTGTATGTCTGTGCGTCACATGCATGTCTGGTGACTGTGAAGGCTAGAAGAGGCTGTTGGAGCCCCTGGAACTGGAATTACAGGCAGTTATGAGCTGCCACTTGGGTTCTGGAAATCAAACCCAGGTCCTCTGGAAGAGCAGCCAGTACTCTCAACCACCGAGCCATCTCTTCAGCCCTGAGAAGCAGGGTGTTTGAGGGGCTGCACAGCCCAGGAAGGAGGGTACATCATCTCCACTTAGGTCTAGGTCAAGCAAATGACCGTTCCGAGCTTCCACAAGACCTCAGACCATGTTGCAACAATGCCTTTTCTGCCTTGCTCCTGTGGTTGGGGTCAGGTGGGTGAAGAGACCTCCCCTTGGCACAGTATCAGGAGCACATGGTGCCAGAAACAGATCATGGATATGTGAGCCTGGGGTGTCATCTCCTTAGTGGTCTCTACCTTCCCAAAGTCATTCCCACACACTTGTGTCCCTCGGGAGGATCTGAATGAAGTTCAGGGCAGTGGTTACACTGAGCCCCCATACAGCAGAGAATGGCCATACACTCTTTTTTTGAGGACCAAATGGACAGACAAGAGCTGGTGACAGGTGTCACTGGAGAAATGCTAGTTTATAGATAAAGCGGCAGTTGCTATCAGATCTCCTAGGGGACAAGGGACAGGCTGGATATGGCCTAGTGTGGTGACCCAGCCACTCTGTGGAACGTGCTGAGACCCCTTTCTATTCCTGCTGTGTCCTCTGAACCTGGAGCAGCACAGGCATGGAGCAGATACCACAACAAGGGCTGAGCTCCTGGGTTTAATTTTTGTTTACTATATTGGAGTTAATATTTGTTTACTATACATGCTAGGCAGAGAATCTACTACTGAGCTAAATTTAAATCCTCAGTAACTTTATATTAAAGACTTATTTATTTATTTAATGTATATGAGTATACCATTGCTCTCTCCAGACACACCAGAAGAGGGCATCCAGTCTCATTACAGATGGTTGTGAGCCACTGTGGGTACTCGGAATTGAACTCAGGACCTCTGGAAGAGCAGTCAGTGCTCTTAACGGCGGCTGAGCCAGTGTCTTACTACGTTACCCAGGCTGGCCTCGAGCTTTGCCCTTCTGCCTCAGTCTCCGGAGCAGCTGGCATTACAGGCCTTATGCCACCTGCCCAACTAGTTTTCCCTTTTCACCGTTTGTCTAGTTTCCTGATCACATTTGTAAGGAGGATTTCATGAACTACAGTTTCTGAGTCTTGTAAGAAGCCTTGGGGGTTGGGGGTGGTGCAGAAGGGAAGCCCTGGAGTAAAGGGGGAGCATTCGGTCTTGATGGAGGCTTATGCAAGTGTACCCTTGAGTTGAAGATTTATGCCACACTAGGCCACCAGCATTCAAGAGCCTTGAAGCAACTGAGGAAGGAAGTTAATCTGTGTCTCCACAGAGACCTTAGAGGGGAGTGCTGTAAACTAAGTCTTCTAATCAGAATCAAGCCTGTGTTCAGGTCTCATGATTCTGACTAGTGCGTCTCCGCTCTTTATGTACAGGAACCTGGCAAAACTCAGAGTTCGCTAACAGGAAGGAAGTTGCTGGTTCCGGCAAACGGAAACGACCCAGCTGACGGTGAGTGCTTTGTCTGAGGCAATAGCACAGAAACCCAGGGAACAGGAGAGGCATTCCAATTATCATCCCCATGGCACATAGGGCTCTGCCAAGACAACTAAAGCCTCTGTCTGCTTAGGCACAGCAAAGCCTATGCCGTTAGCCCTGGAATCCTCCCCAGCACCTCATATTGTTACTGATAGAATCTTTTTGTCCTTTCACTTCCATTTCCTTCCTTTCTCCCCTATAGTCCCCACCCCCAGCCCCGCCAAGGCCTCCAGAATGGTGCATTGGCCTGTTAATACCCACGGACCTTAGACTAGACGCTCTTGACATGACCAGACCTAGTTTGATGAGCTGTACTATAAGCCACAACCCTGATTTCAGAGACTCCGTGCAAAATGAATGAAAACCATCTCATGAATAACAGTCCAGATACTGAGTACCGGAGTTGAACCGGATGGCACTTGTTTTCTTTCATATCTAGTTTGTTCGTAAGTCCTGGGGACAGGACTTAGGTCTTCCTTCTGCAAGAGCAGTATGTGCTTTTAACGGCTGGGCTCTCTCTTCCCCCCACCCCATACTCAGCTGGACTGCTTGGAACTGAACCCAGGATTCTGAGCGTGCTGGGTGCCAGTTGAGCTACACCTCTAACCTTCCTTTTACTGGCTAACTAAGGCTGTTAGAAAATGTCCGTGTGACTCCTGGGGTTCATGGGACTCGCTCGTATCCCGGCTCTTTCAGTTCCTCAGGATGGAGGGTAACACATTTCATACCTGTCTCATCTATGTCATCATAACCCCATAAGTGAACTTTCATGACTTAGCTACAGGTTCAGGTTTTCAGTCATTTCTTTTCCGGCATCTAGTGGCAGTGATGCAGCCGTGAGGGAGGCCAGCTGGCACGGGGAAGGGCTTCCGCCTCTCTGCTTTGCTCTTTCTGCAGATTCAGATAGCCTTGCCTTGTACCACACGCATTATGAGTACAGGCTAAACAGTATACTTCTCTTGAGATACTGTACACTCACCCCCTTTGCCCCTCTGTAATTCATGCCACATGTTACTCCCTTACGCACAGACATACACACACACACACACACACACACACACACACACACACACACACACTGCAGCATCTCCCACTGGGCCCTCTTACATTACAGAAATTTTTAAGGTATATATTTAAAAACTTTTATTAAAATTTTATTTTGTGGAGCTGGAGAGATGGCTCAGTGGCTAAGAACACTGACTGCTCTTCCAAAGGTCCTGAGTTCAAATCCCAGCAACCACATCGTGGCTGACAACTGTCTATAACCAGATCTGATGCCCTCTTCTGGAGTGTCTGAAGATAGCTACAGTGTACTTATATATATAATAAGTAAAAAAAAAAAAAATCTTATAAAGAAAAAGAAAACACTTTAAAATTTTCTTACTTTGTATATATTTTCTTACTTTGTATATATTCTTACATATTCTTACATATATACAAAGTAAGAAAATGTATTGTGCCTGCATGTATGTCTGTGTACCACTTGCATACCAGAGGCCAGAAGATAGTGTCAGATTTCCCGGTACTACAGTTACAGGTGGATGTGAACCACGGGTGCTGGGAATTGAACCCCAGTCCCCTGGAAGAGTATTCAGCTGAGACATTTGTCCAGCATCCAGATTGTTGATTGGGTTGGGGTGTGGAGGCTCCAATAGCCAGTGTTCATGGTACGACAAGGGAGTGTGTCAGCTCCTACTCTGGGCTTCGTGGTCTGACTTAAGATTCTTTACCCCGTGTAAAGTGCTTGCAGCTTACCTGTCCCCCATGTTTTCTGATACCCAGCCCTGAAGTCGATCTTCGAGTATTGTTTGAACGTAGTGCCCTTTTATTCCTGGGACCGTCTGATGCGGCAGATGGGCCTCACAGACAATCAAATACAAGTGGTCAAGGCTGAAACACCAGCCTCAGGTGATCTCTTGTACCAAATGCTGATGAAGTGGCTCCACCAAACTGGGCGAAGGGCCTCTATCAACCATCTCCTGGATGCCTTGGAAGCTGTGGGGCAGAGATGTGCCCTGGAGAAAATTGAAGACTATGCAGTGAAATCTGGGAAGTTTGTTTATCAGAACTCTACAGCCCAGGCAGGTGTGGTAACTCAGGAGACAGAGGTCGGAGGATCTCTATGAATTTGAAGCCAGCCTCGTCTACATTGTGAACTCAAGACAGCCAAGGCTGTGTGGAGAGACCCGGTCTCAAAAATGAGAAGGAAGAGAAGAATGTATTTTATTTTTTCTTGCTATATTTATTGTATCCTAGTACTGTATTGTTGTTCTACTACAAGTTGAACACAGAGCCTGTGTGAACACAGATCCTAGACAAGTGTTCTAACACATCTCCAGCATCCTGGTTTACCTGAACAAGGCACAATTGGTATGATAGAACCCACCTATCCAGAGGCGGAGCCAAGAAGATGGAGAATTTTGGTTTACATAAGCTCCTGTGTAATGGGTATGCTGTCTTAACTTGTTGAGAGCTGACTCCGAGGACAAAGAAGGTGCTCTTGCCCCAGATTCTAGCAGTATTCATTTCATGGGGCTACCAAGACCCCTGCTCAGAGACAGAGGGAAGAATAAAACAGCCCACGGGTAGAAACTCGCGTCCTTGAGAACAGATAAAAGGTCACTGGTTTCCAAGCACAGCCACTGCTATTTACCGTTAGACTACTGCTCAACACTACATAACTACACAGCGCTCCCTTGCTCCAGGTGTTAGTGGGCAGGCAGCCTACTGAAGGTATGTCTATCTTGAATCTAATTCCCAGGTGTTGTATTTCACACTTGAAGTGAGTTTGCTGGTTTGGACACAGAGAGAGCATTAAAAGTGCTACCTGGGGTAACCCTTGAGGAGCAGGCCCCCTGTAGATCATTGTGAGAGTAAACACTGGAACTCACCTTTGTCCTGCCTTAGCCTTTCTAGAGCTGCTATTCCAGGTGTGCTTCACCAGATCCACATTTAGAAATAACTACCTTTAGATACTGTGATAGGGGTTTCTGGAGAGCTGGCACATACAGATTTTTGTCCTGTATGGATTCCTTTGTTTTTGTTTTGTTTTTAAACGATAATTTTGAGACAGAGTCTCAATACGTGTGTACCCTTAGCTGACCTTGAACTTTACTGTGTAGTTCAGGGTGGGCTCCAACTCAAGAGATCTGACTACACTTGCATTCCAAGTTCTGGGATTAAAAGCATGCTGGAGAGGTAGCTCAGGGCTCAAGAGCAGTGGCTGCTCTTCCAGAAGTCCTGAGTTCAATTCCTCACATAGTGACTCACAACCATCTGTAATGGGATCCGATGCCCTCTTCTGGTGTGTCTGAAGACAGTGACAGTGTATTGACATACATAAGATAAATAAATCTTTAAAAAAAAAAAAAAAGATATGGCAGCATACCTGACCCTCATCTATTTTGTTATTTTTATTTTTTATTTTTGGTGGGTATGAATATTTTGCCTGCGCCTATGTGCATGATAAGCATGCCTGGTGCCTTTGGAAGTCTGGAAGTCAGACAGGCATCTGATCCCCTTGAACTGGAGTTGCAGAGGGTTGTGATCCAACATGTGGGTGCTTGAAGCTGAGCCCAGGCACTGATCGAGAGCAAATGCTCTAAACCGCTGAACAATCCTAAGGCCTCATTATTGCATCCCTCCCCCTAGCAGAGTCTTGTCCAGTAGATTCTCCGCACACAGCAGGACAGTTGCCTAGAGGTGGCTGGTCCTAGGCATTCTGTTGTCTTGTTGCCGTGGCATTCATGTAGCTTCAGGAGGGAGACCCCACTTCTGAGTATTATCCGCGCCAGTATTATCCGCGTTTGTTATGGCATCTTTGAGTATAAGCATTGTGCCTCTATGCAGACAGGATTGCATAGTAGTGTTTGCTGGGCTCTGGACCCAGCCCCAAGAGCAGGTGTTTCGCCCTCACACTTGATTCCTGTAGTGGCTCTTCCTGGTTGTCAACTTGACTATATCTGGAATGAACTACAATACAGAATTAGAAGACTCACCTGTGGCCCTAATCTGGAGGCTGAGAGATACAAGTTTCCGACCTGAATCTTGGCATGGAGATCTTGAGGTATAGTGGCTATGAATCCCAGAGGATTAAGATAGGAAGATCTACAAGTTCAAGCAAGGTCATCTGGGATTAAAGGTGTGG
>JADRCC010576512.1:0-27473 GCA_019843855.1 Hylomyscus alleni
CTTTGTTTAGTAGTTCACTTACTGCCTCAGTTTCTCCATCAAGGAAATGTGGGTCCTGATACTCAGGGTTTTAAAGATTGGGAATGGGAATAAAGTGGAGTAATTTTATAGGGAAGGATGTAAAGGTGAGAAAAGGAGGTGACTTGGAGAGTTCTCCTGGGTCCTGCTGACCCCAAAACTCAGAGGCTCTGCAGCTCAGCCTGAGAGAACCCCAAGCTAGGGTCCTTTGTCTTCCCCCAACACACAGAGAGGACCGCTCTGGCCTTCCATGGCTCTCCAAGCGTAAGTGTGTCCGGGGAAGCTGGAAGCTGGCAGATGGGCCAGCAGGTAGTCCTACCCTGGGGTCTGCCTGCCTGTATGGCACAAGGGCAGCTCCAGAGAGGCAACTTGCATTCATGCTGCGCTTTCTTCTGCAATGTGCTCTGCCTCCCTTGGATCTGAGTCTTCATCCATTAGGCCACATTCTCTTCCAGGATGTCTCCCCTGACTACCTCTGATGGTCACATACTCAGGTGTCCTCATAGCCCCGGGCTCACGTTACTGGTAAAGTGGACCTTCTTAGTACCAGGATCTATTCTCCTGCAGTCAGCCGGGGGCCTCTCTGGGCACTGGTCTGTGCCTGAGTCCTCCAGTGTCCCTAGTACCCCAAAGCACAGGGCACACAGAGCAGGTGTTTAAATACTGCGTGTACAACTGTCAGGCTCAGAGTAGAGGGCCTGAGCCTCAGTAAGGAAAGCGCCACCTTTAAGTGACCTCAGCCAGCTCCTTGGTCCATCAGAGGTACACCACACACCCGGCCTGGAGGTAGCAGGTAGCCCCTGTATTTGGCAGCAGGACCTGGGAACATCCGTGTGTCTAAGAGGTACCCAAGCTGAGCCAGCTGAATTAGTAGTGATTTCATAAGCCTAGGAGCTGCATGGAGCTAGGCAGGTTCTTCTTGAGGAGCTCGAGTTCCTCATGAAGGCATGCCTGACAGCATTGGGCTGTCACAGGGCAGAAGCCTGAGTCTCTGAAGAAGCACCCAAGTGCCAAGCTTCCTTTTTTCCTCAAAGAGGGAAGCTGTCTCCCCACTACCGTCCCCCTTTCCCAAAAATGGATTTACCGTTCCACTGTGTGGCTCTCCTTCCTCCCCTTCCACTCTCACAGGCCTCCGAGGGAAGCGAAGGGTGTTATTGTATATTTTAGCCGATTGTTCCCCATACGCCCCAGTCTCTTTGGGGTGGGGCTGGGGGGATGGGGGAGTAAGTAAATTATATATTGAACTCCTAACTGGAGCAGAGGCCTTGTGGTTCCCATGGCAACCAGGCTGGAAATAGCTCGGCGTGACATCAGCACGATACAGGTATAGCCAGATCCAGCCGTTCCCCAAACAAGCTGGCTCCAAGGGGAGCAAGGGATGTGTGCCTAATTAGCATATTCAAATAAGGCCTGGCAAACAGGGTGGGGCCTAGGGTGTCCTAGCAAGGCCTGTGGCCATGGCTAGGGCCTCTGGCAGATAAATGTGCCAAGATGTTTGTGGGTGCCAGGACCGAGTCCGTCCCTGGCATACAGCCTTGTGCCAGAGCTTGTTGGGACCTCCAGTGAGGGTCTTTGCTGCCTGGGCCTGCCTGCCCCATAGGACTCTGGGAGCTTGGCCAACTGGGCTGCCCAGGGCTAGCCTGACACACGTGGAGAAAAGCCATGATGATTCCCTGCCTAATCCAGCAGAGTCTGGCTCATCTTGGCTCCTAGGTGCCTTTTAAGCTATGTGCATAATTGGGTCCTGCTGGCTGACTGCTGTTTCTCCCACCAGGTCTGTGAAGGTGGATCACCCTGAGCCCCCTTGGCTCCCCCCTTCTCCCCTGCCCATCCCTGCTTGTGTGAAAGCTACAGGACTACTGCTCTCCAGTGGCTCTGCCACAGTGTCCCACCCCTGCTACCACTCACCCAAGTAGGGAGGAACAAGCCCACATTGATGCCAGCCTGACAAACAGGGCCTCTTTGGACCATCACTTGGTCAGTGCCCTCCTCCATGAAATGGAGCTGCTTTTCCTGTTGTGTCCCCCGAGGAATGGTGAAGAGACTTGGGGAGCATGGTGGACCCTGTCCAGTTGCAGTTGGAAGTTTCCTGTCATGTGTATTTAACCAGAGCTCATCATCCAATACCTCTCTCCCCAGCCACACATAAATGCTTGCTCCATTGAGACTCCAGCACTCACAGTACACTTTTAGGTGAGGTGAAATATTGCCACCTTCAGCGTGGCAGTTTCCACGCGAGGGCTCTTGGCTGAACTGCCAACACTCCAGCCAGGCGTGCTCTGTGGCTAAATGAGGTAATTTATTCGTTCCAGCAAGTGTTGAGGGTGTGTGGGGTGAGTCAGTCAGCCCCGGCATGCAGAGCATTCAGTCTTCAGCAGAGGCAGATGTGTGCTGTGGTTGGTATTCTGTGGGACTCCAGGGGTCTTCGAAGATTGCCAAGGCCATGAGACCTCTGAGCCATGCCTTTGGGGCACGCTTTCTACTTGGCAGTGAAGGGGCTCAGGGAAGGAGTGTTCTAGGGAGAGAAGCTGTGGGCACAGAGGCAGAAAAGGACATTTTGGATTTGGGGATAGAGTGACTTTTGACTGAAGTTTTGGGGATGAGACCGGGAAGGGCTGCTGATGCCAGCATCAGGGTTGGAAGCCAAGGAGCCTAGCTGTGATTCAGTGAGAGCCATTGGCAGCACTGGAGCGGGGCAGGGTATGGGGAAGGGGATGTGTTTTATGCTAGCTTCAGGAAGAAAAGGACTGGAGAGACCTAGGAATTCGGCAGCTCAGAGGGAAGGTGGTAGTGATGCCAGTGGTGTGATTGGCATGAAAACAGTTCTACCACTCTGGAGACCCTGGCAGTGCTCCTCTCGTGGAGGATGAAGAGGGACCTCTGGCCTCAGCTTCTGCGGCTCGTGAAGTTGTGGAGTTACAGTTACAGTGTGTGAGCGGTTGCTCTCCTGAGTGGTAGGCAGGTGTGGGAAGGAAGAGCTGCTCTCTGCTGCAGTCTCTCGTTTCTCTGCCCTGACTGGGATGTGCTCCTCTACACCTGATGGTGAAGGTGAGAATCGCTCCCGGCTTCCGCCAGGCTCCTGATTCAGGGGGGCGAGGTGGGCAATATTTTCATCCTAGTTGCCATCTAGGGATGAGCCTGGCAACCTGGAGATGCAGATGGGGTCTGGCACTGGGCACCAAGCTGTGTCCTCATGGTAGATACATTCAGAGGCCATGAGTGGGTGCGGGGGTCTTGTGTAGTAGCTGACCTTTCTGTAGCCTCTGGAACTTCCAGGAACTGTATGACTGGGACCAGGCTGCTGGGACCAGTGGCTATGAAGCTCATGGTGGGCCCTTTACCACTGCCAAGCTCATGGTGGGCCCTTTACCACTGCCTCTGTGCTCCTGGTGACCCTTGGAAATCCCTGGAACAGATCTTGCTTGCCTCCACGGAGCCTTGGGAACCATTTCTCCCTCCTCCAGACCCTTACTCCCTCAGCACTCTCCGGAAGGAAGCCTCGGTCACCGGTGATGACACTGTGTGGTCCTGCCCTTAAGGGGCTCACTGGCAGGTCTGAGAGCCCCTTGGTGTTGGTGCTGGAAGGGGGTCAACACTGAGCGCCGCCATGGGAGCTTGCTGGGGATCCTGCCATTCAGTCAACACTTCCTGAGCCTTGAGGAGCTAGAGGAGCAGGCGGGAGACAGGAGCTGCAGTGGCGGTACCAAGGACAATGAACATGGTATACCTCTGCCCCGTGGATCCAGGGGGCTGAGCTGAGCAGAGATCCTCATATTCGTGTGTGCTTCTAGATACTATACCCTCACCAGACATCTCCTTGTTCCTACCCTGACCACACTGGTCTCTCATTTCCCGTGGGTCCCGGTGCCTGGACTCTTATTTCATTACACTGCCCACTCATGTAAACAGCAGCTCCTGTTCTTGTCCACTCCCACCAGCCTGTAGGGTTGCTGTCAAGGATGTGGGAGCCTTACTGTTTTGGTCCCAAGGCCAGCTCAGGACCTTGACAATGAGTGCTTGAACACGTGAAATTATTTTGTCTACCCCTAGGTTACCTGTCCTCCTTCCCCACCTCTTTGCACCTGACCTAAATGTGCTGGTCTCTCAGCGCGTCTTCCTCACCTTCAGCCCTCCCTGACCACTCAGGGACTTGGGATCCCCAGTGATTGGATCCCTGGCATCTTGGCACAAGTGGCCTAAGGCTGGCTTCACTCCTGGAGGGTGGCCGGTCTGCTGAGCGACTGAACCTTTCTGGGCCTTTCTTCATGAGCTGGACTGTCCTGTGGTGGTCCTGAGGTGACTTCAGACCGCCATCTTCCCTGGGCCTCAGGCATCAGCTGAGTTTTTTTGAAGTCTTCTGGTCTAGCTCCCTGCCCCTCCCACCTATAGAAGTGGGCCCAGACAGTATAGACTATTGCGGTGTGAACTGGGGACACTGGTTCAGGATGGGGAGGTGCTACTGACCCAGACTGAAGTGGCCAGATACTGGCACCCAGGCCATTACGCTGCTGTGGCCTACCTTCTGGTCCACTTAGGATCCTGTCTCTCAGAGGCCTTTCGGCACTTATAAACTATTCATCCATCCATGCATCCGTCCATCCATCCATCTGTCCAGCATACTTTGGGTGTTTATGCCTGGAGCAGAAAGAATGAAGGGAGCATGAAGTAGCTCTGTCCTCCCTGCTGGCCCTCTGCTCTTATCTCCCAGCGCCTGGGTACAGGCCTGTGGACTCCTCTCCCTGCTGATAATTGCTCCCTCCTCCTGGGTCCTGGGAAGCAGCTGGACCAGGTGTGGGCTGCCTGGCTGCACGCCTGGCCCCCCTGCTTGGCTGCCTGCCCACCCTCTGCCACGGGAGGCATGGCTGCCTGGGATTTGAGCTCCTCTGAGGGTCTGCGACGCGGCCGTGGGGAAATCACTTTCTGACAGCGGCCATCAATTTTGCTGAGAGCCCATCGGCGCTCTGGCAGCCTGTCCTTCGGCAGCGGCAGCTGGTCTGTGTCAAGCCCCTTCGTGTCCTGATGACAGAAGCGATTCGCATTAGGCGTCTGCCCTGAGCAGAAGCACGTGTCCAGAGAGACAGATTCAGTCAGTTCCAGATGTATACATCACCTCCAAGTTCATCTTGAGGTTCCTGAGCTGGTGTCCTGTAGCAGAGCCCCGTCGGGATCCAGGGCCCTCAGGAACAAGGCTCTTGGCTCTCTGGGAATCCACTGTGTGTAGATGCTGTGCAGTCACTGGGCATAGCAAACAGAGTCTTGCAACCCGGCAAGTGCCAGACATGCCCAGAGCTCAGGCAAGAGCATTCTAGGTAGAGGAGAGTCTTTGCCAAGGTCCTGAGGCGGGGGCTCAGCTTGCTGTGCTGAGGGTACAGAAAGAGGCTGTTTAGACTGCCGTGAGCCTGGCTTATATGCCTTGAAGTTACCCAGGGGTAGGGCCGATTCCCAACAGAATCCCAGAGACATTCTGGGCAGGGCAAGATGGATGCTGGCATGGGATCAAAAACAGTCCCTGGAGGAGTTGTGTTGGGTGTGAGCCACGGAGAGTTAGAAATAGGGAGGGGCCTCCCAGATCTCTCAGGAGCCATAGGGAGGAACTTAGAGAGGTTTAGCAGCAAGGAGCTTGCCCCTCCCTGTGCAGGACTGCACTTACATCCCTCTGACATGTGGAGGGCAGTCCTTTGGGCTGGGCGAGTTCAGGCCATCTGGGGTCCTCAGGCCTTGGGTAACCCTTGATAGCCTGAAAAGTTGGCACATATTGGGATTCAAGTTTTGCCAGAGGGTTTATTATGTCCCAGCATCTGTTTCTGTTCCTTACAGACCTACTAAGCATCAGTCACTGTCCAGGTTACCTGACATAACCTCCAGGTAGGCATTAGCACCTGCGTTCCCAGATAAGGAAGATGAGGCCCAGGGATGCTGGGTGACTTACCTAGCTGGGCCCATTAAGCCCCCATCCGTAAGGGCAAGTCCAGCCATTGGAGCTCCCTCCCTCCCCGCAGCTGCAGAGTGTAGCATGGTACGGTACGGGCCTGACAGGGGAGCCCAGACTGGGAAGGTTGAGAGCCCTGTAGTTGACTCACAGTTGTCTGAGTAGAGAGTAATGTGCCTCCCCGGCCCTCATACCGTCTGCCTGGATCCAGCTGCTCTTGTCTGGCTATTTTTCTTTCCCCAGGCTCTACAGACATGTGGTCCCTGAAAAAGGCATAAGGCCCGGCAAGGTTGGAGGGCAGAGGCTAGGCACCCTGCACTCTGATCTTCCTCTCAGACTCAGGAGAGAGAGAGAAGCTTGGAACCTCAGAGATCTACAGCCTCTTCATGAAGAAAGATTTGTTGCTATCTTTCGGACAAAGAGTCCAAGGCTCAGCAGGGAGGACCAGGCCAGAAAGCAACCACTGGTGGGGTAGAAAATGGTTATGGTGGCTGAGAATGAGGGCTTTGGTCCCAGTGACGATCCTTGGGAGGCCAGGGTTTCTCAGTCCCCAAATCTGATCTCTAGCCCTCATCTTCCCACACCCACCTTTATAGTCTCTTCTATGGGCTCTTCTGTGCACTGAGGCTTAATCTGACCAGGCCCATCAAGACCCCAAGTACAAGGGCAAATCCAGACATGGAGCGCCCTCACTACATGCAGGAAGATTCCATCCTAGCCCCTGGACTCAAACCAGGCAGGCAGAGCCAAGGCTGTGTGTGTTTCCCAGTTAAGTGCCTTTCTGACCAGAAGGGGACCAACTGGGGGGATTGGTGATGAAATCCTGGAGGTTCTTCTCCCACCTCTGCGCTGTGACTTGTTTCATTCATTTGTTCATTCACTCATTCATCCATGATAGCCCTTTCGAGGCTTTAGAGATTTGTCTTGTTCTGTGACCCGTTTATTCAGTGTGCTGCCACATAGCACACTCCTTACCAATCCTCCCCGTGTGGTCAACTTTCTGTCCCTGGGATAGATGCCTGGTTTGTTCAGGCTCCCAGTTTTGAGTGCCCTCCATGGTTGACTGGTCCTGTTGCTTTGGGGCCTATGGCAAGGCAATGAGCGCATCATCACGGCAGGAACCAGAGAGCAGAGGTTGGTGTCCCACAGTTCCCTCAGAGGGCCTGCCTCAATGGCCTGAAGACTTTTGTGTGTGGCATGACCCTAACCTTCCCACCACCTCCCAGTCGTATCAAGTCAAATGCTTTCAAAGCCTCTGGAGAACATTCGAGATCCAAAGGTCTCACTGCCCATCTCTGCTCCTCAGTGCTTCCTCTCTTTCCCTACCTTTAGCCTTTCCTCTTTCTTCATTCCTTTCTCGCCTGCCCTTGTAAGTGTGAGGCTGGCCTTGAACTCATAACCCTCTGCCCCAGCCTCTTGAGTACTGGGATTACTCTACACTCTCTTATGCCTAGTTGAGCCTTCCTCCCTTCCTTCCATCCCTCTTCTTCTTCTTCTTCTTTTTTTTTTTCTGTCTTCTTTTTCTCTCTCCCTGGAAGCAGAGCTCATGTGCCAGGGCTGGCCTCTACCCTGCTATGTAGCCAATGCTGTTATGTTTCATAGTTACCTATGTTACTGTGCTGGCTTTGAACCCGTAATCCTTCAGCCTTTGCGGCCCTGGATCGGCCTTTAAATCTCTGTCTTGCAATGCAGATGGCCAGATCAGACCAGCATCTTTTTGACTTCCACTCATACTTTGGCTTGTCCCTTCCTCCTGCCCTGGACGTGGATTCGTGATGCTACCATGTTGGAAGCCCAGGGCAGTCCTTCTGAACGTAAGGGCTGTGCAGCAGATGCACTGTGGAAAGCCATCCCATCCAGTTTGAACCTTCCCCCATGCTCTAAAGCCGGAATGTTCCCATTTTTCTAATAAAGGAAACCAAGGCATGGGGAACACTTAACTCTGAACACACACATGCACACACACACACACTCTCATACACACATACATACACACACACACACACATTCTCATACACACACACACACACACACACACACACACACACACACACAGACACGCATATATGCGTTCAGAGACTGGGAAGGGTATCTCTCTGGCCCAGGCTTATTACGAGAGGTAAAGCCCCAAACAGCCCTTCCACTCCATCTGCTTCCCTGACTATATGCACCATCATTAGTACCACAGGACAACAGCTCAGCTAACTGCAGGGCCTGGCAGGTGGCAGGCTGTGTGTGGGCAGCAGCTTGACAGCCTGGCCCCCACCTGTACCCCTCTACGGTTCCTGTACTCACGGGCCCATTTTCCGAGGGCAGTGATCGGTAGACACTCTGCTGTTCGTCCTCAGCCTGTGGTGCTGTTCCTAATTGCTCCTCCTCTAGGCTGTATTTTCTCCAGTATTGATGAGCCAGTGTCACCAGGATGCAGCCCGAAGTTGAGCTAAACTCAAGATGGATTGAGCCTGGGCCTCATCAATCTGTTCATGCCACTCTGCTGTGGGGAAGGCATCGAGTGCCCGTGCACATGGCTATACAGCCTCAGGGTTCCTAAAGGGTCCATTGCAGGCTGTAGATCCACCTGTCTAGTGCTTTGTTCCCTGCCTTGGAACATGCAGAGTCATGGGGTCCCCACACCTTCCTGTGTGGGGCTCTTGGCCTGGCTTCCGTAGCCTCCAGATGAGCGCATACAGCCAGCCTCAACCCTGGGACCTGGGTCATTACAGTTCCTTCTGCTGTGTTGTAGTCACAAGGCCACCAAGTCCTCCAAACTCCATATCCCTTTCCTCCTCCAAGCTTTGTCTTTGGGGCATGTCCTATTCTTGGTTTGCTATTTGGGTCTGGTTGAACCATTGCTGCACTGGAAAACACACACACACACACACACACACACACACACACACACACACACACACACACACACGTGCACGCACGCACGCACGCACGCACGCACACAGAGAAGGGGTGAGAGAGAGACAGTGGATCCCTGCCATTAGTAATCTCACCACCTCATTCCTCCCGTTGACCCTCCAGACAGCTGGAATCAATGAGATCCCAGGTCTCAGAGATGTTACTGGGATGTAGATTTTGTGTCCCCAGGGCCCATTCATCTTCTCATTGAACCAGTGCTTCCTGGCTCACAGCCCCTCAACATGTGTTTGATGCATGAGTAGCATACGACTGACACTACCCTAAAACTCCTAATCCTCCTTCGGAGTCTCAATAGGGGTATACCATCTTCCCCGGGAAGCCTTCCTGGCTGTCCCGTGCAGAATGGAAGGTTCTGCCTCCTGATTCAGCGGCTCTAGGGCACAGGGAGACAGGCTTGGGAGGGCTGGGGATTAGGATCAAGGTAGGCTTAGCCACGTGGACAGCGTGCCATGCACTGAGTTTCCAGGTGTGTTTTACTCATCCCTTGTTTTACAGGTGAGGACGGCAAGGCTTGGAGAGGCAACAGAGCTTGATATTTAGTTCCTGAAAAGCTAACCTTAAGGTGCAAGTTAACTCTGTCTATTTAGTGAGGAGTGAGGAGTTCCACCCCAGGTCTGGAGGGCAGGGAAGTCATGGTGAACATTTCACAGACTTTAGACCCAGAGCCACATTTCCTGGGATAAGAGGGAACCGAAGGGCCCTGCTGGCATCAGAGCTGTGTGAGCAAAGGGGGCTGTACGCTGGCTCATGTGTGTGTGTGTTCATCAAAAGCTGTGAATGGGAGGGAAGGAGGCTGAGACTCAGATGCCCAGGGAGAGGCTGGGGAGGTGGCCAGGCCTGAGTGGGGAGGGAGGCCAGGACAGGAGTGCCAACAGTGCTTGGCTGCTGAATGGAGCCTCCTGGCATAAGCTCTTGCTATGATCCTGGTTTTTGGCAGCTTCTGGGCTCTTTGGTCCTTTGTTTCTGCCTGTCTGTCCTCTTAGCAGGTCCCTTCCAGGCTGACAGGGCAGGTTGGGAGCAGGAGGCTACGGGTATCTGTCCCTGTGGGTCATTGGCTTCACAGAAGGTCCTTATGGGGCAATAGTGAGCAGGGTGAGGAGCCTGGGAACTGCCCCACTTCATCTCCTCAGAAGAGTGAGCGTGTGTCACTGCCCTCCCCATCCCCAAGCTCCCTCTGGTCCTCTAGTGACTTACCCAGCATGGGCCTGGGCCAGCTTGCTCAGCCATGCATCTTGTCAGCTCTCCACCCTCTGCAGGCAGCAGACATCTGGCCTGGGTGGTTCAGTGCCCTTATGCCTTCAGTAAGCGCCACTCCCAGGCCTCTGTGGACACACTTGGGCAGCTCCCACGGCTGTGGGCAGAACCAGTTTGTTTGTTTTCATTGAGGCCCAGAGAGCTGGCCTGGACGAGAGGCAGTACCAAGATTTGGACCAGGTCTGACTAATTCCTCACCCCGGTTCTGAGGGGAGACAGCACTCTCTGCCTTCCTTACCTCCTCCCTGCTTCCGATCAGAGGGATCAAGCTCAGCTGAGCTGAAGGCGGGGAGGCTCAGTGTGTGTGTGTGTATGTGTATCTGTGTGGGAGAGTGTATGTGGGGGGGTATGTGTGTGTGTGTATGTGTGTACTTGAGAGAGAGAACATGTATGTGAGTTTGTGTGTGTGTGTGTGTGTGTGTGTGTGTGTATAACTGGAGAGAGTATATGTGGTGTGTTTGTGTAGTGAACATGTGTGAGTGTATATGTGTGACTTGTGTGTAAGTGTTTGTGTATGTACTTGAGAGAGAGAACATGTGTATGTGTCTGGTGTGTGTGTGTGTGTGTGTGTGTGTGTGTGTGTGTGTACTGGAGAGAGTGCATGTGGCGAGCACGTGAGTGTGTATATGTGTCTGTGTGTATATGTGTGTGTATATGCGTACATATGAGTGTGTGTGTTCACTGGTTTGTTCTTTCATTCATTTATTCCTTCCTAGATGTTTTGTACCTACACAACACCTTAGAGACCTTTGGGTCATACAGCTCTGTAGAAGTTGAAATCTAGGGCCAGTGAAAGTAAAGGCTCAGCAAGCCAGACACTCTGAGTGTGGTTCCTCGGACCCTCGTGGTAGAAGGCGACAACAGATTCATGTGTCCGTGCATACAAAAGAAATAACTATAATAAATATATTAAGAAAGCTAAAGTTACCGGGCAGTGGTGGCGCATGCCTTTAATCCCAGCACTTGGGAGGCAGAGGCAGGTGGATTTCTGAGTTTGAGGCCAGTCTGGTCTACAGAATGCGTTTAAAAAAAAAAAAAAAAAAGCTAAAGTCTAGGCTAAGAGGTTTGAGTTTGAGTTTGCCCAGGGTATTCTGGGTCCTCCAGTAAACTAGCTATTCTAGCTCTTTAAGCCTCAGTTTCTTCACTTGGTGTTAAGATGTCAGTGCTTGCCCCTGAGTGGCCAGAAGGATGTAAGGTGCATAACACACACACTTACCCTGTGAGATGCTGCTCTCTCCATCCCCACTCCTCACTGCCCCCCAGCACACTAACAATGGCTTCCCCATGCTCTGACCTGTCTCACACTGCCTCGAGTTTCAGCAGCAGGGCCTGAAGGTCAGATGGGTTCCTGGCCAGACTCTAGACACCTGGGTGTTCCCCCCCCATGGGCCTCTACCCCACCCCAGCTACCACACCAGGGCTCTACACATAATAGACACTTAATACATGTTTATGGAATTGAATTAACGATAAAACGAGATAATGGCCTGGAAGGAGCCTGAGTTGTTAGGAGGGAATGCACAGCATAAAAACCAGGCATATTTTTTTAAGCAGATTAATCTGGTCTTAACTCATTCTAATAGCTTGCGCCCCTATTGGCCAAGGCCATTATTATAATATACGGCCGGGGCCAGGGAGCTGGAAGATAGCTGGTGCCTCAAAGTTCACTTCCCGGAGGATGCCACTGCACACTGCTTCCCACCTGACCTAGTTGGGGCTCAAAGAGCCTGTGGGACCAGCCTAGAGTCATCCATGGGCAAGGGAGAGCCATCAAAATCCAGCTTGGAGGTCTTTGGCTTATCTATGAACAGCAGCTAATCTAAGAGCCTGCTCGGGAGGTCTGGATTTCTGCTGCAATGATGGCATTTTATGTGCTCAGCACCGGCAGGGCCAGAGCTGCTAGATTCCCAAGCCTATGGGCTCTCTACTCAATTCTTCACTCTTGTGCTCCACCAGCTTCGGAATGCACCGATCCTAGAGAGGGAGGCCCGAGGCTGATGCCAGTTCTTCACACTTGTCTAAATTCACATCCTAGTGAGGGCTGGGATCTGAGGGACCGGGAGATCAGTGGGCTCCTGGAAGGAAAGGGTGGGTGGTCCAGCTCCTGTGTGAGTAGATGCAGCAGGTTCCCCAAGGTGGCTGGGCAGTCATCCTTCTTGCATGTTCTTGGTTCAGATCCTGAGGGTGCATGGAAGACTGGATGTTGGGAACTGTTTTAGTTCTTTTTCTGTTCCAATGATAAAGTAGTCTGACAAAAGCTATTGAGGGGAGAAAGGGTTTGTTCTGGCTCCCAGTTCAAGATAGGAAGTCAAGGTTGAAGTAGCTGGTCCTAATTTATCCATAATCAGGAGACAGAGAGGTGAATCCACACATGTGCGCAGCTGGGTTTCTCTGGTTTACCCAGTCCAGGCTCTGCTGACCAGGAAATGGTCCCAGCCACTGCTAAAGTGGGTTTTCCCCTATCCCTTAATCAAGATAACCACCACAGACATGCCCAGAGGCTGGGCTTCCAGGTCATTCTAGATTTTGTCAAGACAGTTGACATTACTCACCTCCAGAACTGTGGCTGGATTAGGGAAGGTGAGTCTCAGGTGGTGACCAGAGGACGTTCTGAACGTGACTATCTAGGGAAGGAAGGTGGCTGGGATCCACAGTTGTGTGCTACTGGCCAGATGTAGGTCATGGTTGTGGCAGTGGCTGTGCTGTGTGACTGTCCTGCAGCTTAACAGGAGCAACTCTGTGCTGTCGCTAAGGCCCCACCTTTGCCATTATATGACTCCAGTTGGTGCCCAGGCCTGGGTTTCTCATCTGAAACAAGTATACTGTCCTCCTGAACCTCTGCGTCCCTGGTCAGGAGGAAGCAACAATGGCCAAGGTGTTTAGTGCAGCCGCAGGCACAAGGGAGGTTCTTCCTCCATTGGTGACATTTCCCTGATTCTCCCACGTGTTGATGAGGAACTTAGCCAGAGGTGTGTCTCCCAGAATCCACAGGGCACCAAAGGTCACCAAGGTGGTCTGTGAGTCATCCATTTTTATGGCTAGTAGAGGGAGAAGGATGTCTTCCTTGGCTGGAGGCTTCCCCTCCTCAGAACTCCTTGAGAGAAGCTGCCTGAATGTGGAGGTCCCCTACTAGTCCCCCTTGTTGCTTCCCACCTGCCTCTTAGCAGGTGGACTATGCTCAGCTGCTGGCCCAGCCTGGCAGGGCGGCTGCAGCTTTAATCAGCCATCGTGCGGCTTTCCTTGGAGGGAGAAATTGCAGGTGGCAACTCGTAATTTCCCAGGCTTCTCCCTCTCATTAATTTCTCCCTGCAAAATGGAGGCTTTCTGCTGAGCCGGGAATTGGCAGCCAAGCGCGGCATCTCTGGCCCAGCCATGCTCTCTGCTCATAGTGGGGGCGCTGCCAGCTCCCGTGCTCACACTGTTTGCTATGCCCCCCTTGCAGAGGCCAGAGGTTTATTCTGTGTTCACATTGGCTTGCTGAGCCCCACCAGGTCTGGAAAATTGCTTGGTTCACCCTGTGCTCACTCTGATGGTGAGAGGAGATGGCGACCTGCCAGAGTTAGCTGTCGGTGACCTGTGAAGGGGGCAGAAGTCTCTGAGTGCCCAGGATCCCCCTGCCCTCTGTACCTCCATTTCTACTGGTGTGGGCTTCAGAGATGTCTGTGCCTCACTCTTGAGGGGGCTCTTCTGAACTTAGGACCTGCAGAAGAGTGAGCAGAAGGGAGAGAGATGGTGCCCTGATGGCCGGCTAGAGAGTAGAGAGAGCAGAGGTTGAGTGGCATTGGAAGCCAGAGGATAGATAGGAGGATAGGTGGAAGGTGGGTGCAAAGAAGTCCTGGTCCTGGGACAGCCAGGGAACAGATACTGTGATGTCCTCTGTCCCTAGATGTCAGGTGGGCAGCTACCTGGGTGTAAGACCGGGTGCTTACAGAGTGAGCCAGGTGTCCAGAAGAAGAGTTTGATCTTCCCTGGGGACTGAGAGCTGATTGGTCAGATGGAGTGTGTAGAGACACCTGTGGATGGTCAGTGTGGAAAGTGGGAAGGGATGCACGAAGATCCTGAGGGGTGCTGGGGGCTGAGGTTCCCAGATGAGCCACAGAGCCTCTGTGGGAAGGAGCAGAGAGCTGGGAGGAGGGAGGAGGGCGGGGTCCTTATCTCGAGGAAGTAATCACAGCTCCGTGTGAGTCAGGAAACCGGAGCGGGCGGTTTACTCATCCTCACCTGTAGCCTCGGGGACAGGTGCCTGGAGAGGTGAGGTTCACTTTGCCTGGACTTTGTAAACTGCATGAGGGGGTCCTGGGTGTATTCAGGGGGATCCAGGAGAATTCTGCTGTGTGTCTAGAGTTCCCCCACAGGCTGTGTGTTCTCCAGGAGGTCTCTGAGCCTCTCCGAATCTGACTCCTAGTTTGAGAAGAGCACAGGTTGTAGGGATAAACAGATCTCAGGGCTGGTGGAGGTCAAAACCCGGAGCCTCTCTCAACACTGAGCCGCTCACTGTAGTACTATGCTCCTCAGTTTCCCTGCCTGTAAATAAGGTGCCAAGAGCCATTGCTGAGGGCCTCACCCTGAGATGTGTGCCGCTTTTCTAGGACCTGTATGCCTCCCCACTTCTGCTAGCTCTTGGTGACCCCTAGTGCCATACCCCCTCCCCTTTAGGCACTGCCATGTTGGGTTTTACCTGCCTCTCCCCATGACTGCCGTCTATTTATGGAGTTTCTAGGAGAGAATCTAGCGCAGCTTTGATCTTTTCAGAGGAATGGGCAGCTGAGGCTGGGAGGGATCTGGCTGTATATTTTCTCCCTTAATGGGGTATTAAGTAGACAGCCCAGATGGGGATCTCCTAGCGGGCGGGCAGGAGGGGGTGGGGCGCATGCTGCTTCAGATCAGCCTGAAATATGGCCGGATCACCGCCAAACCTCAAAGGATGCTACCTTTGGACTGGCTGGGAACCAGCTTTGATGTTCTTGCCGTGAAGGGACCAGGCAGCTCTTCCTGGCACAGAAGGCTGCCGCCTTGGCCCCAGCTGTAGTCTGCCAGATATCAGGGGTAGAGAGGGCCTACCATGTGGTCCTCCCCCTCCCCCTCCCCCCCTTTATGCCCTTCCTTTGCCTGTCTCTCATACCTCTCCTCTCTGTAGCCCTCCTCTTTCTTTCACCTCCCTTCCTCTTCCTCCTCCTTCTAGCCAGCACCATTTTCAAGCAGTTACACGGCTGGCTTCTATTCGAGAACCATCTCTCATCTGTAAGGGCCCTCTGGGTGGATGGGTGGAAAGGGCACACAGGCTGTTAGGACGAGTCCTGGTGCCAGCCAGACTTTTCTCTCTTTCTCTGGTTAGCTGGCTATGGAAAGGCGATTGGAGGTGGGGTCAGACTTCCTGGAGGGGTCTCAAACTTAGCACTCACGATCAGATGCGAGAATCAGCCCTCTGGCCTGGAGAATTGGGATGTGGTTGTCTACATTGGCTGAGGAGTTAAATGAGTGAATGCCGTCCTGAGATGCCTGCCCTGCACTGAGCCTTGATCTTGGGCCGGGGCTTAGCTTCAGTGAGCTTCCGTGTCCCTTCAGTACCACTGTGTAAGGATAGGGAGGATGGAGGCAGAGTCTAGATCTCAGAATTTGGCACGAGGGGCATCCAGTATGTGGGCTGAGCTAGTAATCTGTCCTGTCTGAACCTCAGCTATGTCAGGGCCGGGGCTGGGTTTCAGTCTCAGAGCACTTGTTTCACGTGGGTGGGACACACTCAGGTAGAGTCTGAACTGCTGGGTGGGAGGGCACCACACAGCCTGTGCCTTCAGTGAGGAAGGGGTCCTGGAGAAACCTCCTGGAGCAGAGCCACGGCCTGTGCCAGCTTTCTTTCTCCTTGCCACCTTCCTGGCCTCAGTTCCATTTGAAACAGCCAGGAATTCTGTCCACCCAGGCCTGAGATGCAGAGGGCCCAGCTCTGGTCTCTACCCCTCACCTGCTGGTGATCTCTGCTCAGCCTCTTCTCCTGGCCTTGGATTCCTCCTCTGAGAAGCACAGAAGCTGGCGAGTGGAGCAGGAGCCCTTAGAGACAGAGGATCATTCAGGGGAGCCCTTTCATGCCGACCCCAGATCCACATGCTTCAGGGAAGAACACAGGAGGGCAGATGTGCTGCATCCCTGCCCTCAGCTGCCCCCGGCCATCCTTCCCCTCTGGCCTGGTCCATTCTTCCCCCAACTGTCCACGCCTTGCCTGAGTCCTGTCTGGCATCCATCCTGCCTCTGTCCTGCCAGCCCTGGCCTCCTGGTCTGGAGAATGGGGCTGCTAGCATCTGATGAGTCATCATGAGTTACTTCTGGGCTCTTGTGGGGGGACAGGTGGCCCCTCAGTTCTGTAAGCATGACTGTCAGGTATCGCTTCAGTTGCCTTTCTCATGGAGACTTTGGGGTCCTCGTGGGGTTCTCTCTTGGGTCCCACAGGTGCTTCAAAAAGGCACTTTCTCCAGGAACTCAAGGGGACTTATCCTAAGTTTGAAGGCCAAGGACCTGGAATTTAGGCCTGCCATCTCCAAAATGTGTGGGCACTAGAAGCCTGTGACGGCCTGTGAGGCCACCCAGCCAGGACGATTTATTCAGAGGACTAGACTTTGGTAGGAACAGTCAGCCTTGGGGATGGCCGCCAGTGTGTTGGCTTCTGTTCCAGACCGGAAATCCTGGTGACAGAGAACTAAGGTGTGCAGTGTACCTGCTTCCACCTGCCGCTCCCCCCAGGCCTTTCCTTTAGAACTCTCCCCTTTCCTTTGAGACAACATCTGGAAAGCTCTGCCTCCTCTGGCACAGCTCATCCACTGTTGCCTGCCTACTTACCACACTTAGGGAGACCCTGCTGTCCCCTCCTCCTGTTCCTCTGCAGAGAACAGTCTCCTGTCTAGTTCTTTGGAGAGGTCCAGGTTGCATGCCTGCCTGGTGCAATCATGGCCCCTCCCAGCCTTCTCCTTCACCCGCTTTGCCCCACCACTCAGTCAGGCACCGAGGGAATACTAGGTAAATATTTGCTGAAGAATGACTTTAAGAAAGAACAGATTTCCAGCCCTGTGTCTCGATTCCTCCCACAGTGAGGATCTGAGCTGATCTCGCTCTTGTTCCAACCCCTCCAAGGGCTCCCCAGCACCCTGGAAATCAAATGTCCAACGCCTGAGTCAGATGCTCTTCTACTCTGCTGGACCCTGAACCCTACCCCACTTTGCCTGTTGAGTGCAGCTCCTGTGTGTCCTGCCCTGAGGTCTTGGCAATCCTCCTGGAGCCCTCCCTAGGGAGCCTTTCCTACTAGCAAGCTGGGACAGCTGTTTCCTCCATGGAGGACCCCCACCTCTGTCCAGTCACTATGGAGCACTGCCCTGGCCGGGTTCTTTGTGCAGCTGAGTGTTAGGGTGCCATTTTAGGCGGGAGTGTGAGGGAGCAAGGGCAGCCAGGATTTGGGGGGGCCAAGATGACACGTGAGAACCTGGCTAGGAGGGGCAGCCATGAGTAGCTGGGGGCAGGACTGCCCAGGGCTGGGCATGGGATTAGGGGTAGGGGATTCCTAAGACCCATCTATTGCCGCCAGCCTCCATCACTTCCTATTCTCCTGCAGATCCTGGATCTCTGGGACCTCAGATCTGAGACCTCCAAGATCTAATCCTTTCCTCTTTGTGGTCTTGAGCAAGCTCCTACTCCTCCTTAGCCACCCCAGAAATGAAACAGCAGGTTGAAGCCTCTTAGGAGCCCCACCCCAGTAGAGACCCCTGAGCCTGGTGAAGACCTGCGGTATTTGGCCCACATGGTGGATTTTAAAAAGAATCCTTTTTCTCCCCTTTTAAACTTGAGCCAGTATTAAAAGGAGGAAGCTTTTTAAATGAAAGCCAGATTTCCAGCTTCTCTCAACCAGGCTGGACTAGCCAGAATCTCCATTTACCAGAGGAGTTGGGTGGTCCTTGCTCTTGGCCCCCTACCCAGCCACTGAGCAGGAGCCCTTTGGGCTTCTGCCGCTCCGGAGGACAGATTTCCAAACCTGTCTCCTCATCCCTTACTTAGAGATAAAACTCCATTCATCCCCTCCATTCCCCGTTCTAGACAATCTGCCTCGTTTTAAAATTCCTTCAGCAGCCCCAGGCCCAGCAGCTTCTCCCAGCTAAGGAACGCAAGGAACGAGGTTGCACGTGACTCTGCTCTGCGGCGGGCAAGGCTTTGATGTTGCAGTGATTGTAGACCGCCCCTCCCCCACTGGTCCCTTCCTCCCCGCCTCCCCCCTTTCCCCACTCCCTTTCTTCCACTGTTCTCTCCCCCATCTGCCCCCTCTACTTTTCCCTCCTACCCCTCTTCTTTCCCTCCTCCCTCACCCCTCCACTTCCTCCTCCTCTTTCCCACCTCCCTCTTCCCTCCACTTCCTCCTCCTCCTCTCTTTCCCACCTCCCTCTCCCCTCCACTTCCTCCTCCCCTGCTATTCTCTACTCTCCCGCTCCAGGTATAAGCTAATTCCCTGGCTCTGGCCCAGCTAGATCCAGATGGGGGGAGGGAACCCCACCATTGGGGAGAAGTGCAGAGATTGACCTATCAATGCCTGGGAGAAAAATGGATTTGTGAGTTGGCTTGGCATGGGCTCCCAGGAAGAGTGCCATCTCTACCCACTACCCCAGGACCATGGAGTTCCTGAATGACCCACTCCTCCCAACCTGCAGTTATTTCTGTGAAGATTTGAGGCAAGGGCCTGTGCCCTCAGTTCAGTGAGGTATCCCTTTTGTCCTCTGTGGGAAACAGATGCCCTAGTGCATCTAAAGCTAACCTGCAGATTAATAAAAGGAGTGTGGGGTATGTGTGCGGTGAAGATGCTGGCTTGATGCAGGGAAAGAGGAAAGACGTGGCAGGTACAGATGAGGCTGGGGAGAGGCCAGTGTATGTGCACTCTCAGAAGGACCACACCCCTGTCCTGCTCTCCTTCAGTGAGTGGTAAAGGTCTCAGTCAGTTCATAATGTCTGCCTGCCACCTCTCAAGTCCTCTCAAGGCTTCTCTGGTAAATTCTTCCAGTCCCAGGGGGCGGGGTACATAGACCCTTCGTGTCTGCTCGCTGCTGCTGTCATTCACTGTCTCCAGGGTGGGACACTGCAGCACCATAGCCTGTGTGTACTGGCATCCTGCTGGGGCTTCCCTACTCTTTCCCTCTCAGTCCTCCCTCAGCAGCCACGAAACTGCTCTCTCTATATGCCCAGGAGGTTGTCTAGTCCATGGGAGAAGGGCCGGCCATCCACCAACCTGGCCCCAAGATCTAGCATAGCCCCCACTTCATCTTCTGTGGTTGAATCTGCCCTTCTGGAGGACAAGCTCTGGAAGGCAAGTGCAGGGGAAAGTGATTAGGGCCAAGCTGGCATCTTCCCAGCTGGCAAGACTGCTGTGCACCTGGCCATTCATAAGGGACAGGAGCGTATTATCTGGCCAGCCCTCCCTAGCACCAGCACTACAGGATTAAAGAGGTGCCAGGATTCCTTAGCAGACCAGCCCTCGGCTTCGAGGGTCTGTGCGAGGTGGACTTTCAGTAGAGCCCAAGTCCCTCCAGATACGAGGTCCCCAGAAGCCCCTTTCTTTGGTGACCCTTCCGTGCCCCGCTGAGTGATGCTGGCCTGCTCCTGCTTTCCCTGGGTTGCTTGCCTTCTTAGCAGCTATCTGATAGTCCACAGTGGCCCAGTCTTAGGTGAAGAAAGCCTCTCTCTGGAGGACTCCTTCAGTCGGCGCTGCCTGTCCTGCATCCCAACTGCCCCTTTAGCCTCCTGGGTTAAGAACTTTGGGAGCCAAGTAGTGAGGTTCCCGGCACGTTAGGAATCTGATGAGAAGAGTGGTAGCAGCTATGCTTTGCTCCTCACCTGTGTGGCTCTGGCTGAGTCACTAGCGCTCCCTGGGCATATGGAAATAGAGCTAATGCAGTACCGTATCCTGAAAGTTTGATCAAATAGGGGTGAGAAGAGATGGTGGGACGCTCCCAGCACTTTTATTTTTTAAATATATATTTTTATTTTGAATGATTATGTGTATATGTGAATGTCTGAGGATGGATTTGTGCATGTGAATGCAGTGCCCCAGGAGGCCAGAAGAGGGCGTTGGAGTCCCTGAGCTGTAGTCCCAGCAATTACAAGCTGGGAATGCAGGTCCTCTGGAAGAGCAGTATGTGCTCTTTACCTCTGGGCCATCACTCCAGCCCTACTCTTGGTGCTTTGAATAGACATGAGCAGGTAGGCTGAGTGGTTATCTCTGCATCCTCGTGGCCAGCCTTGAACTCCACACTCAACAGATGCATGAGTTTCTTTGTGCCCTGTCCAGGCATCTAGCCCTGCTTAAGCCAGGGGAGCATCAAGGTTGAGGCACAGGTTCCAGCCCCAAGGCCTTTGCAGCGTGCTGTGTGGCTGTAGGTGAGTTATTGCCCCTTCTGAGCTCAGCTGCCGCGGCTGTTAGTGCTAGTGTCTCCCTCCCAGAGGAGTCTGCAGGGGCACCGGTGCGGGCTGAGTGCTTGCTCAGTGTCAGCTGTAGTTGTTGCTGTTTTTATTATTATTTGACTTGAAAATCTCCTGCTCCACGTGCCGCTTCCACAACAGTCGTTTGTAAAAAGCTAAGCTGAATTAATGGGGACCCAGCAAGATCATGTCCTTGCTCCGTGCTCGGGGCTGGCAGTGACAGGGCCCCCTTGAATCTCAGATGGGAGGAGCTTGGCCCTATCCTGGTGGCCTGGCCAGGGCCCTGTTCAGGGGCAGGGGGTCTCAGCCCTGCCTGGCCTGCCTCCCGGCTGACAGCTCGGGCACTGTGAACTGGCTACCAGCCAAGCTGCTTCCTCTCCCAGCTGGCTGCCATCCAGGGCCGGATGCCAAGGGGCCGGCTGGTGGGCAGCAGCTCCGTCGTTGTAGGGCTGTGATCCCAGCCAGAAGACTCCAGTCAGGGCTGGGTGTCGGGGCTTCCCACCACCCCCTTGAAGCCCCTGGGAGCTGAATGCAGCTGCACCAGCTCTTGGCACTGCCCCCACTGCGATACCTCTGTAGAACACACAGAAAAAGAGCAGATCTTTGAAAGATGCAATAGAAAGAGCATGGCTTGGGCAGAGGGTCTGTGGAGCAGTATGGAATGTCCTGCAGCTTCTGTGTTCACATCCAGAAAATGGGTCCAGTTTAAGCCTTGTGGCCTGTCTCATGAGTGGCTCACAGGTAGGCTCCGGTAAGAGGAGTTTGGTATTGTGTTAGGTTAAAGGAAGCTGTGAACTTCACTTTGGAAGTTATCTTTGTTTGCTCCTGTCTATAGTTGGGAGTGGGGGTGTGTTGTGTGCCAGCTGACATTCCTTCCCACTCTGGCCTTCCCAAACTCAATCTCCTCATGATAGTAGGGCATTATTATTTGGCCTTTTGAATATCTGTAGGCACTCCTTTCGGCTCTTCTTAGCCCTTTTGGACAGCCTTGGTCCTACCTGTGCCAGGCTGTGTCCCAAGCACATCCCTCTGCCTGGAGCTATGATTAGCACACAGAACACTATTTTGACAGCCAGCTTTGTGCACAGCTCCTTCATTCTGTACCACAGGTCTGTGGTATTCGGTCTGTGGGCAGCCAGCCCCTGTGCCTGACACTTTGTGACACTGGACAGTGAAGGCTTGCTGATGACTGCCGGCTCAGTGCATTCTCAGTTACTGGGGATGTGTCTACTGTGTGGTTGGCCAGGAAGCTCAAAGACAAATCAGCGTGAAGTCGGTCAGGAGCCCCACTGGGCCTCCCTCAGTGGCTGCTGCTGCCAGTAGGAATTCTAGATCCCGTGACTGCTGGGCCCAGCACCCTGGACAGCACCGGCCTGGCCCTGCCCTCTCCCCTAGTTGAAGGGAGGGCACTTCACCACTAGCCGGGTCCAGTCTCCGCCACGCCCATCCCCATCAACCTCGGCAGGCCTCCCCTTCTGCTCCTGGAGTCTTTAGTCTTCGGCACAGTCTGGTAATTAAAAACCTTCAAGGGGGACTTTATTGAGTTAGCATTAGTTATTTTGTCAGGCTGGGAGAGCGAGAGAATTATCTGTCCTCCGGGAGAGGGGGGCTGGGCGGAGGCCGTGGGCTGAGATTGGCAGGTGCCTGCTTGTGCGCAAGGCGCTGGGGCTAGACAGTTACATGGTTGCACAGCATTGAAGGTGACAGGAGGGGCAGGAGGGATCAAGCAGCTGGCCCTTCCCTACCCAGAGGCTTACCTTGCCACATGTGCCCACTGTTCAGGCCCTTCCTGCTCCTAGATTTAAAAAACAAAACCAACCAAACAGAAAACCTCCCTTCAGAGCCAAGATGGCTTCCCGCTCTCACGAGGATGGGGTAGGATACTTTTTTTTTTTCTTTACATGCTGGGAGATATGGGCTAGACCTCTTGTTTCTACAGACTAGGACTTAAGTCCAGGGTTGGCCAGAGAGCTGGTTTGAGGTGCCCCGGACCTCTTTGTCTGCCTTTCTATAGTTGAACAATAACCTTTTACAACCAGGTAAGGTCCACGTGGCATATGTAGCTTTGATCTTGGGCCAGCCCCTCACCTATCTGCCTTCAGATTCTCACTTGAGAATTGAGGGCAGCAAGCTTTCCCTCTCCGAGGCTGTCAGGATCAGTAAGTGAAATTGAGTATGTGGATTCTTGTTCAGGACAGGCCCAGTTCTCATTCCCCTGGAGAGGTACAGTTCCTGGTGAGGAACCTACATTTGTCCCTTCTGCAGGTCTTTCACTCTGTGACTAATCACTCTGACTCCTGGTGTGCTCAGTCCATATTTCAGATGAACAAACTGAGGCATGGAGCAGTAAAGTAATTTGTTGAGTCATCCAAGAGTAGGAGGTTGGGTTCAGATCTGGGTCTTTCCTTTGACCCAGGTCCAGAGGGACAACAGTCTAAACCATGGAATCTTCTGGAAGATGACTAAGGAAGATTAATAACTGTCTGAGCTGGGCATGATGGTGCACGTCTTTAATCCCAGCACTTGGGAGGCAGAGGCAGGCGGATTTCTGAGTTCGAGGCCAGCCTGGTCTACAGAGTGAGTCCAGGACAGCCAGGGCTACACAGAGAAACCCTGTCTCGAAAAAAACCAAAAAAAAAAAAAAAAAAACCTCTGCCTGCTATGGTTCTTGGGCCTGGCTGGAGGTTACCTCTTGGAGACTGGGCCGCTCTTCTGTTTAGGCTATGTCCTGCCCCTGCCTTGCTCCATAGCTAGGCCTGAATCCCTGCCCCTCCCCCCTTGTTCTACCTACAAGTCCCAGATCCTGCCAGACCCAGACCTGGCTAAGAGCATATGAGATCTGGAGCCAAGACTGAGAGTGAAGGAATGAGTTAACCATGTGTCTGTGAGGTCTACAATCATGCAGAGTGGGGCTCTCATGGCACTGGTCCTGCCCTGGCTGGACTCAGAAGTACAGCCTTGGAAATGCAGACGGGATTGGCCTGGACGGAGGAGGCCTGAGAGTCGTGTGAGCCTTGTTTTCTCTGGTGTCTCCTGTGTGGTGCTTTGAAACTTGAATGAGCCTCTTGACCTTCTAGCTTCCCGCCCAAGTCTTCCTCCTGGGAAACCTCATAGGTATTGCTGTTTGCTGCCTGGGGTCCTATTGCCCACCTTGGTTACAGCGGACAGGCTGAGATGTCCCTTCCTAGAGTTGTGTCATTGATCTCAAAGTGTCTGCTGCGTGCTAGATGAGTCCCATCTCTGCTTCAGATTCCTAGAGTCCAGAGCGGGAAGACCACAGAAGAGGAGGAGGGAGAGAGGTCCTTTTATGCATCCTTGGTTACCGACCACCAGAGTCTTGGGTAGGGCTGGGCACAAACACACAGGTCTGGACCTGGAAACCATATGGTATTTCCTCCTGCTGCCTGTGGCACCAGGATGGACTCCCACTTGGGAACTGGGGATATTTACCTAGACCTTGTAAGGTTATGGCCCTTTGGTATGGGAGAGGGGCCTGTGCTTGAGTCTGTTTCTAAGCCTTAGCTTCCTTTCCTGAGAAATGGAGAAAAGCCTTTGGGTGGCAGAGGAGACTCTGGTGAAAAAGCCTTTGCTTTTTCATGTGTTCATGAGACGTATGTATGGTAGCATGTGAGAGGTGCCAGGCAAACTTAAGGGCCCTTAGGTTCAGGGGGTCAACTGCTGTCCATCAGCTGGGCCTTTGCTGGATGTTGGGGAGAAGCCTTGGAGCTAGGGCTTGTCCTGCAGGTCTGACACTTTTGTCCTAAACTCCAGCTCTGGTCTGTACTAGAAAGGAACTGAGCTGAGCCCCTAGCCCCTCAAGCAGCCTCGCCGCTGACTCCCAGTGAACTGGCCCACATTCCTGTGTTCTTACAAGCTCTGTCTTTGACTCCCAGTTCAAGAGGCTCTTCCATCCGGTTGACACAGGGCCTCACCTTCATTTGCCTGGACCAGGTTGTAGGAAGCAGGGACTGGTTCAGATGACTTGGCTCTGTGGATGTCCCAGGCCTCACCTCCCCCAGCCCTTCCCTGTATACTATTTCTGCTGCTGGCCACATCTGATTCTCCAGGGGCTGCCTGTGGGCAGCCAGACCCTTTGCCTGACTGGATGGACCTTAAAGGTCACTTCAGCGGGGAAGGAAATGGAGTCACAGAGCCTTCTAAAGAGGAGAGCCTGGATTCAAGTTCTGGTGGCCTGAAGGCTGAAATTTTTTTCTGTCTTGTGTGCTTCCTTGTTTGTAAATGGACATCCTGAAGCTGAATCCCATGGCTGATTTGAGATTTAAGCATCTGAAGATGTGGCTTTTCCTAGTCGTGCTTTGGGTGGGCAGAAGGCCTGCCTAGTGTCCCCAGGATCCCTAGGATGCTGAGCTCCGCTTTGGACCAGGAACTCTTTAAAGAAAGGCCAGTGCCTCAGATCTCAAAGAGGGCATTCAGTGGTCAGTGCTTCCTGAAAACCAGTCAGCAGGCACAGGAGAGTATTTTTTCCCTTAGGGACAGTTCAGGTTCTACAAACTTTCTGCTCCAGTTCTCTCCAGTTCCCTCCAGTTCTCTCCAGTTCTCTCCAGTTCCCTCCAGTTCCCTCCAGTTCTCTCCAGTTCCCTCCAGTTCCCTCCAACTCTCTCCAGTTCCCTCCAACTCTCTCCAGTTCCCTCCAGTTCCCTCCAGTTCTCTCCAGTTCTCTCCAGTTCCCTCCAGTTCTCTCCAGTTCCCTCCAGTTCCCTCCAGTTCTCTCCAGTTCCCTCCAGTTCTCTCTAGTTCTCTCCAGTTCTCTCCAGTTCTCTCCAGTTCTCTCCAGTTCTCTCCAGTTCCCTCCAGTTCCCTCCAGTTCCCTCCAGTTCTCTCCAGTTCCCTCCAGTTCTCTCCAGTTCCCTCCAGTTCTCTCCAGTTCCCTTGTTCCTCAGTTTCTGACATAACCAGTTACACTGTAGTTTTAGAGTAAGCAAAGACCAACAGTCAGCCTCTGGCTTCCGTAGACCCAGCCTGCCCCCTCCAGGTCTGGGTTAGCCCCATAGCTGAGCACAAACTCCCATCACCAGAGTCTCCTCTGCCACCCACGCTTTTATATTTCAAGCAGATGAAAGATTTTTATTCCTTTTTGTATGTGTGCTTTTATTTTTTATTTTATTTTTTATTTTTTTTTAATTTGGCCAGGATTTGCTGATCCCTGGATGCTCATTTGTCAGAGCATTGAGAGGACATCAGAGAACCTATGCTGTGTGGCTTCTTGGTGGCTTTAAGCTTCCTGATGGTGCAGTTTCTGGGGCAGGAGGCCAGGAGTGAGGACTAAGGGGAGAAGCAGTATTGGGGGCAAACCTTACCCCAGGCCGGAGGCACCAGTACTCTAATTTGACTCTAAACCTTGGCTAAGCTTTGGCCCACTGGTTCTTGTTTGGCCAGCTTGGTTCCCATGGAGGGCTGGGGTCTGGCCCTACTTCCCTCAGGCTCCTGATCCCTTGGCCAGGCCTGCTCCCCTACCAGCAGCCAGCAGTGCAGGGGGCGCATGCGTGCGGCGGGAGTGAGCCGGCTGTGGAGAATTAATATTCCTGGAACATCGCCCCGGCCGCCTGCACACGCCGAGGAGAATATTACGGCGATTAGCGGTGGGAGTTCGGCCTGCACGCAATATCTGGATGGAGAATTCGGTGTGATTAATCTGGCGCTAAGTAGCAGCCTCCGGGGTCTGTGGGGCTCTGGCATGTTTGGAATGAGAAAAAAGCTCTGGAGCGCAGAGATTCTTTGGGGGGCTTTTTAGGGGTCTGTCAGGGTAGCAGCTGTGCCCAGGGAAGGCTGCAGGCTCCTGATGGCCCTGGGTGAGCAGAACACCCCATGTTTGCGGCTCTTGGCAGACTGCCAGCCCGCAGAAGTGTGCCATTCAAATTTGCAGCCCACCAACACCCCAGCTTTTTCTCTTAATATTGTGTTCTGGGTCACAAATCCTGGGTTGCAGCTTTCTTGCATACTTCGTGCCATCCTTCCTGGCTCGTGTTACTTTATCTGTAAAATAGGTGCATGCGTTCTTTTTAAGAACTGTTTCTTTCGCATTTTATGGAGAAGGAAACTGGCAGTGAGCGTTTCTTCAGGAGTGGTGGTATGCTACCCAGATGTTGGGGCTTACCACTAATAGCACTGCAGAAAGCCTGGACTGTAACAACCATCTATTCTTCTGCAGGCAATAACAGATCTGTTGCAGGAACTTTGGGAGAATGTACTGATTATCTTGTAGATCAGGATCTATGGCCTCATCTGTAAAATGGGTATAAAGTAATTATCTCCCTGAAATGGATGCCTAAGTCAAGACACTGATTCCTGTTTTACGAGCTTCATTCCAGACAGTTTGATAGTCTAATTTTGGGCAGGGTCAAGAGAAAGTCAGCTAGCCTCAGTGAGTGTCTTCCCTGTTCCCAGTGTTCGGTTTAGAGGTGAGGAAAGCAGAGAAGCGATATCTGCCCAAGGTATCTGTCCAAGGCTAAGCTGGATCTTTGGTGTTGAGGGTCACAGCCTTTGCAGCCAGCCAGACCTGTGTTGACCACCACCGAGACTTCTTTCTCTGAGCCTCAGTTTTCTTGTTTGCAAAATGGGACAATCCCTGCCGGCCTTTTGGGATGGGACAGCACAGCGGGTCTGGAACGGAGTAGGTGTTCAGCTCTTCGGAAGAGAGGTCTGGGAGTCAGTGAACCCAGTGCGTAAAGTTGGCCCACATCCTCTTTGCTCAGGGAGCTACTTGCCAGAAGCTCCTGTGGGCAGAACTCAGATGCTATGCCTGTTCATTCAGTTGCTTCAAGCCCCTTGGACTGAACATTTCCAAATCTTCTTTTTTGTTGTTGTTGTTGTTACTGAGTCTGGAGACCTCCAAACAACTCATCATTCTGTCCAGAAAGTGGATGCTGGATCAATTGTCTTCATC
>JADRCC010576513.1:0-12401 GCA_019843855.1 Hylomyscus alleni
GTGTGTGTGTGTGTGTGTGTGTGTGTGTGTGTGTGTGTGTGTATAAAAGTGTTTCTCTGATTTCTTTCTCAGCTCATTTGTCATTTGTACATTGAGGGCTACTGGTTTTTGTGAATTAATTCTGAATCCTGCTACTTTTCTGAAAGTGTTTATCAGCTGTAGGAGTTTTCCCCGGTGAGTTGTTAGGGTCACTTACGTATACCATCACATCAGCTGCCAATAACAGTACTTTGACTTCTTCCTTTCCAATTTGTGTCCCCTTGACTTCCTTCCTTTGTCTTATTGCTCTAGCTAAGACATCAAGCACTCTACTGGATAGGTCTTTAAAGGGTGGACAACTTGTTCCCGAGTGTAGTGGAATCACTTTGAGTCTTTCCATTTAAGTTGACACATCATATCATGAAGCCTACTTTAAGGTCCTTGGCTTGTACTTCAGCTATAGTACATTTCGCAGGGCCTGTTACAGTAAGGTTGCTGGGCTCTGGTAGGTACACATTACCCTAACTATTCTTGACTGTGGTTTTATGCTGGTATCTAGGCATCTGTATTTGGGATGATTGTTGTTCTGGGTACTAATATCTGGTCTTGTCTCTGTAGGGTGAGTATTCCATTCTTTGGTTTCTGTTGCCCTCTCTGGTTCTTAGTAGGGTGTGAGCTGCCGGGTAAGGAATGCAACTGAGTTCTTGCTAGCTATGGCCACTAGAGGGGGAGTCGGGGGGGGGGGAGGGTCCCTGGTAAAGTGTGTTTCTAGGTATTGGGAGTTGTAACTTAGGAGTGGGGATGAGCTAGAAGGAAGGGATGAAGGGGCCACAGGAGGGAAAAAACAGCACATTCCACCAGGATCGGCTTGGTCCCTTGGGAATGGGGGCAGAGCATGAGGAAAGGCCATGTCAGGTGGTCTGTTACAGGGCTGAAGATGAGACTGGGGGATTGGAAGCCGAGATGGAAGGGAGTGTGGGGGGGTGTGAAACTGGGGGATTGGCTTTGAAGGAGAGGAGGGAAGGATAAAGGTTCAGTTTACTTGTTTCCCTGCCCTGTGTGGCAGGCGAGTTAACGCCTCCCAGCCATGAAGGCTGTGCTGGGTGTTTTGGTTTGGTTTGGTTTGGCTTTGGGTTTTTGAGAAAGGGTCTTCCTCTGGAGCCAGGCTGGCCGGGAACTCGTGATGATCCTTCTGCCTCAGTGCTGTGATTGCAGGCACAGCCCTCTCCTCTCAGCTAGAGCTTCTTGTAACCTCCCTTGAGTCTGAGCCCTTGCTGTCCACCCCTAAAGGAAGGTCTTAGTCAATACTAATTTGCTTAGAGCCAACTGGCAGCAAAAGGAGGTGTCAGCATACCCTCCCCCTCCCAACTTAAGCCTTTCGGCTTTCCAACTGTCCCTTGCACGCCCACACTTGGCTTTCCAACTGTCCCTTGCACGCCCACACTAGGCTTTCCAACTCTCCCTTGCACGCCCACACTCAGCTTTCCAACTGTCCCTTGCACACCCACACCCACCCTTTGAATCGTTCTCACTTTTCTGACACGATACCTTAATTTGCTTAACCTCTTGCCTACAGATAATAACCTGATACCCACACACAGAAACTCACATCCGTGTTTACCTTTTACAAAGGACAAAAGATAACAGGCCCAGAGAGGATGAAGAACAGAGAAACCAAAGGAAATGGAATCTGGCTAGACGGATGGAGGCTACTGTCCCCTACTCCCCAGTGGGGTTGACCTTTTCCTGGAAGTAGATGAGCCCGTTGCTGCCCTCTATAGCTGCTCCTTTTTGTAGCTGTTCAGGATTGGGTGGAAGTCCAGTCATGGTTTTCCTTCCACATAGAAAAATAATCCTACAGGCAGAGGCAAACAGATAGTGAGTTGCAGGCTAGGGGGTATATGTAGTGAGACCCTCTCTCAAAAAAATGAGAGAGATTGACCGGGAGGGAGGGGATAGTGATCTCCTTTGGGTTGTCACCAACTCTAACTCTGCCGGGACTCAGTCTTTTTTTTTTTTTTTTTTTGGTTTTTCGAGACAGGGTTTCTCTGTGTAGCCCTGGCTGTCCTGGAACTCACTCTGTAGACCAGGCTGGCCTCAAACTCAGAAATCCGCCTGCCTCTGCCTCCCAAGTGCTGGGATTAAAGGCGTGCGCCACCACCGCCCAGCCCCAGTCGTTTATTTAAGTAAGTCATCCACAGGGTAGAACAAAATCACTGGAGAAAAATAAATGGGAAAGAGAACAAACCCATCCGTTAGCTTCCCTCCATTCCCAATTTTTGTTTCTAGAAGACCTACTTGGCGAGACAGCTTCCTGGAGTTGAAAAATCCTGACCATTGTCCTTGAACATGAGTGCTCGAAGGCAGGAATTACAAGACAGGGCAATCGTCAAGATAGCTGCTCACTTACCAGACCTCATTGTCTACGGAGATTTCTCTCCTGAACGGCCGTCAGTGAAATATTTTGATGGAGTTTTGATGTTTGTTGATATTTCAGGCAAGTGCCAAAGGGATTCTTGTTTAATGTGGGTGAGCGGGAGGCTCAGATCAGAAGTCACATGCAGGTTGTGACGGCAGTGGAGGCACCATTTTCGAACCCCCAGGCTGTTAGAGTGGCAGAACAGCTCATCTCACTGTGCACACAGGAAAGAATGACCTCTGATCCCAAATGTCTCTCATCTTCTCTTCCCCGAGCTTTCAGTCACAGGCACGTCTTTAAGGCACTCAAGGTCCCCGTCTGGGACTTCTGGCTCTAGCGTCCCTGCCCCAACTTCATAGCCTGGTCCCCAAGTCCCACATACATCTCCAATAAACTAACTCAAGGGATGGCCTGCCCATGTCTACACCCTAATACTAAACTGTCTCTTCAGAAGCGTTTGAAAAAACGTGTGGCCTTTAAACCATGGAACAAAAAGTTCTATTTCCGATGCTACGCCATTATCACTGTTTACACTGGGAGCCTAGAAGGAAGAGATGGCCTTTCCTGACCCCCTAGGCTACTAAGTTCCACAAGGCTGCTACTGTCTGGCCACACACTAAGGTCATTTGAAACTCTGCCACTTTCAGTGGATCCCACTGTGCGGCCAGGGAGCCCTCTGCTGGCTCCAGCTACAGTTTCTTACAGGTTTTACTGCAATGACTGAAAAGTTCAGCACAGCCATGTACATGGACCGAGGAGCGGAGCAGCTGGTGGAGATCCTCAACTACTACATAAGTGCCATAGTGGAGAGTGAGTGCTCGTGGGGGGTTGCTAGACAGTTTATCAGACTGTTGTTCTGTTGGTATTTGTACAGTTACCTACCATACTTCATATTCTTCAGGAAATACACACACACACACACACACACACACACACACACACACACACACACAGAGGCCTTCCTTTTGGGTAGTGTTTATTTGGTTTTGCCAACTTGACATAAACTAGAGGCGTCTGGGAAGAAGGAACTTTGATTGAAAAAACTCCTTCATTGGGGCTGGAGAGGTGGCTCAGCGGTTAAGAGCACTGACTGCTCTTCCTAGAGGTCCTGAGTTCAGTTTCCAGCAACCACATGGTGGGCTCACAATCATCTGTAATGGAATCAAATGCCCTTACTTATTAATATTTATTCTGTGCACGGGTGTTGTGCCTGCATATCTGTCTGTGCACGGATGCATGCCTGATGCCCACAGAGGACAAAAGAAGATGTCAGATTCCCTGAATCTGGAGTTATATAGATGATTGCAAGCTGCCACATGGACTCGGGGAATCAAGCCCCATCCTCCGGGAAATCAGACAGATTTTTTGTTTGGTTGGGTTTTTTTGTTGTTTTTTGTTTTTCTGGTTATTTGAGATAGGATTTCTCTGTGGGGCCCTAGCCTTTCCGGTACTCACTCTGTATACCAGTCTACAACTCACAGAGATCTGCCTGCTCCTGCCTCCTGAGTGCTGAGATTAAAAGCATGCACCACCACCACCCAGGATCGCCAGAGCTCTTAACCACTGAGCCATCTCTCTAACCCTAGGCTAATGCTCGCTAATGAGGAAACAAAATCTATAACCCCAAGACTTAGGAAACAGAGGCAGACAGAACATAACTGAGGCTACCTAAGCTACATAGTGACTTCAAGCCAGTCCTAAGTTATGAGACTGTTTCAATGCCCCACCCCAAGAACGTACAGGTAGAGTACTTTCCCAGAATGCAACAAATGCCTGAGGCCCTGAGTTCCTTTACCAGCACACGCACACAGACATCCACACACATACACACATACAGACACACACACACACAGATAGGGTGGAGCAGAGAACAGGTGGTAGCTCACTCTAAACTTCTAAAGAAAATGACAACAAACAGAGCTCACTCCCTTACTCCTGTTCTTGCGGAGTCTTCTCATCCATCCACCAGTGTATGCTCCCCGAAAGGCTGGCCATGGAGAGCATCCTTATACCCTAGGAGAAGGGCAAGTATCCTTAGACTATCCCTAGGTCTTGGGGGAACTCTGCCCCCTTGTTTCCTGGCTTGTTTGTTAGATTTTTGTTTCATCTTTGTTTGTTTAATTTTTTTCCTAGAGCATAGATACAGTTTGGTTGTGATGCTCCCTGGCCTATACAGAAGTAATGAGATGTCTTTCTTATTTATTTATTTATTTATTTATTTATTTATTTAATGTATATGAGTACACTGTAGCTGTACAGATGGTTGTGAGCCTTCATGTGGTTGTTGGGAACTGAATTTCAGACCTCTGCTCGTTCCAGTCAGCCCCACTAGCTCAGGTCCAAAGATTTATTTATTATTATAGATAAGTACACTGTTGCTGTCTTCAGACACACCAGAAGAGGGCGTCAGATCTCATTACGAGTGGTTGTGAGCCACCATGTCATTGCTGGGATTTAAACTCAGGACCTTTGGAAGAGTAGTCAGTGCTCTTACCGGCTGAGCCATCTCACCAGCCCCTAAATTGCTATTCTTGCTACCCCATTTCTTCTCCTCTTCCTCCTCCTCCCCTTCTCTTCCTCCTCCTCCTCCTCCTTCCTCTCTCTGTCTCTGTCTGTCTCTGTCTGTCTCTGTCTCTCTCTCTCTCTCTCTCTCTCTCTGTCCCTCTCTCTCTCTCTCTCTCTCTCTCTCTCTCTCTCTGAGAGAGGGTCTACAATTTAGCTATGTAGCTCAATTTGGCCTCAAACTCACAGTGATCCTTCTGTCTCAGTTTTCCAAGTCCTAGGACTCCAGGCATGTGCAACCATGCTACTGAGACTGCTTCTATTTCACCAGTGAGTAATGTTCGTTAAAGAGTCGGTCTGACTTGACTTTTCTTTCTTTCTTTCTTTCTTTTTTTAGAAGTGCTGATTTTTGGAGGAGACATCCTAAAATTTGCAGGTATGGAGATGGGGAGGGTAGAAAGGAAGAACCGAGTAGCCTGCCCTGTTACAAAGGAGGCACCTCAGGGAGTCGTGGTCAGGGAATGGGTTGAGAAATGTTTGAAGCAACACAAGTTTACGCAATGTTCATGCAGAACACTCTGATCTCCAGAGTATGACTAAAGCCCCCAGAATGTCTCTCTTAAAGGTGACGCCTTGCTGGCCCTGTGGAAAGTGGAACGAAAGCAACTGAAGAACATCATCACGGTGGTAATTAAGTGCAGCCTGGAGATCCACGGCTTGTTTGAAGCCAAGGAGGTTGAAGAAGGCCTGGACATTCGAGTTAAGATAGGTAAGTATCCAGAGCTGGGCACGGTGGTGTATGCCTGTAATCCCAACCCTAAGGAGGCTGAGGCAGGAGGATAACTTGAGATTTTGAAGCCAGCCAGGGTGACATAACAAGACAGCCTCAAAAAATAAACAAAAGATTTGTGGAACAACATACGCTACAGTAGTTGGGGGTCTGGGTCCTCACGTCTGGAATATACTGACTTGGCCCTACTACCCACCATGTTTTGGAACTGAGATAACAAGAATACAATTTTTTGCTCACTCACTAACCATTTGAGTAGGCTATTATAAAAGTAAGGTAAACAAGATATAGTGGTACATGCCAATAGATGCCTATAGTTGTATCACTCAAGGCATACAGGAAACTATTATGAGCTTGAGGACAGCCTGGGCTATGCAAGGAACCTTGTCTCAAGAAATGAGTACTTCTAGGCTTAGAGATATAACTTAGTTTGCAGAGTGCTTGCCTACCATGCAGAATGCCTTGGATTTCAAGAACGACATAAACCAGGTATGGTGGCAATGCTTATAATCTTAGCACTCAGAAAGAGGAAGCAGGAAGAGGAGAAGTATAAGATTACCAGAAGTGTAGCTCAATTGCAAGAGCACAATGATGTAGCTTCCTGAGTTCTGTTCCTGGTGCTTTGTGAGCCAGGTGTGATGGCACATGCCTTTAATCATAGCGTTTGAGTGGTAGAAGCAGAAGAATAAGAAGTTCAGATTTCCCCTTGACCATTTAACAAGTTCAAGGCCATCCTGGACTGTATGAGATCTTGTGTCAATAATAACAAGGAGGGGGAGATTATCCTCATCTGTGCATAGAGTTTACCAATAGCTCAAGCCCCACACAGTTTGTCTGGTACTTGTCACATAACGAAAACTGAATAAAGGAATTGCTATCACTGTTATATCTTGTTGCTTGTCAAGGTTGTTTAGCATTAAGTGCAATAGAGAGTAGTTTGTCATTACACAGATTCAGCAATGCCATAAGACTGGTTATCTGTTACTTCATAAGAATACTATACAAAGACTCTAGAAATAGTTTATTAGTTAAGAGCATTGGCAGCTCTTCCAGAGGGCCCAAGTTCAGTTCCCACCACCCACATGGCACCTCACAACCTCATAACTTCAGTTCCAGAGAATCCAGCACCCTCTTCTGACCACCAACAGGGCCAGGTGTGCACACAGTTTACATACAAAATGTAGGCAAAACCCTCTTTTGAATAGAATAATCTTTATAAAAAGGAAAGACAGACAGTTTAACACATTGTCCCTGCAGCACAGCTCACAGTCTGTAACTGGGCTGTTTGAGGACATTCTCCTGCCGTCGTAAGAGCCCCCAGGAAGCTCCGTACTGCACAAAGCCTTTGCATGTATTCTGTCCTTCTCATCTCAACATGACACCAGGATTTAGAGAACTTGGTACCCATGAGAATTGTGATTCTGAGAGGTGTGGATGATGACTAACAGCTAGAGCTGTGGGTGGTGCCATTCGAGACTGAATTGTATGGATGTAGAAGTCTCAAACAAGGAGGCCAGAAAGATGGCTGGATCAGTAAAAAGACTCTACATAAAAGTGGAAGAGAACAAATTCTACAAAGTTGTCCTCTGACCTCACTGTACATGGGCCATGGTGCATGTCTCTCTCACACACACACACATACACACACATTAATGATAATAATTTTTTTTAAAAATCGCAAATATCAGAACTAATGGGATCATCATAGGTTATCTGATTATTTCTCTTTATTTAACTGTTGTCTTAGATAATCTATCTTTTTATGCCAATTTTCAAATTTTCCAAATAAATATATTCATTAAAAGACCAGCCAATACAACACTGAATATGGTTTTTGCTTGCTTGTTTTTGTTTGTTTTTGTGTTTGTTTTTGTTTTTGTTTTTATTATAGGGCACCAAACTTAAGTAGGCCCTGAGGCTTTAGCACAACTGACTCCATGATGGAAGTACCATTCTGGCTATAAAACTTGACACGTATACAGCGCCACCTGCCAAAACTAAAACAAAGGCCTAATCCATCGAAGTCCATATAGTTCTGGGAAAGTGTCTAAATGTCCTAGCCGTTTTTTTTTTTAGCTTCTGTAGTTCTGCTTCTGGCTAATTGTTCTTGTTAATTGAAGTATGTCAACCCAGAACATGGTTTTTTGTGCTTAGAAGCTCATCCTGAGAAAGGCTCAAGGCTACACTGGGATTCTGAACACCCAGTGTAGTTGCTGGCCAGCTACTAAAGACTTTCTGTTGGCTGAAAACCCACGTGCAAGGAGTCTTCTCTGGTGAATGCCCCACAACATTTTTTTTTCCAACTTCACTCAGAGAAACTAATGGTATATACTTCTTAGAATGAAAATAACCTAGACTGGGCATGGTGAGGCATGACTGTAATCCCAGCGACTGGGAGGTAAAAGCAGCAGGATAGGAAGTTCAAGGTCAGGCTCCACTGCTTATTGAATCAGAGGCCAGCCTGGGCTATGTGAAACCCTGTCTCAAGAAAACAAACACACACACACACACACACACACACACACACAAAAAAAAACAAGAAACAAACGAACAAATAGAAAAGGATGATAGTAACCGAAACTCTCGTGTGTATCGTGAGTGGCTAGTAGAGAGGTTTGGCTTGACATCTCTCCTCTCTTCCTATAGTGAGTCTAAGTAGCACTGTGCTTCAGATGGAAACAAACATAAATAGAGTACCAGGGAAGTCAGCATCCATCGACAAATGAGCACAGTTGGCTGGGAGATGGGGTGGGGTGGAGGTGGGGGAGAGGATGGAGTGAGGGATGGAAGTGTACTCCTATAACCTCAGCACTTGGAGTAAGACTGGAAAATAGGTGGGAGTTTGGGGTCCAGCCAAGGCTACAGTCACAATCAAAATCGGCACAAACATCAAAGATGAGAAACAAACTTTGATTATATTAAGTACAGTAATTTAAGAGCACTCTGTCATATACAGTGTGTATATATATATATATACAATATATGTATATATTATATATACATATGTGTATATGTATATATAATTTTCACATGCATGTCATATCTTACAGCATCTCTGTACTATTATTCAGTTACCAAAAGTTCCATTACTCAATTTGAAAACAAATTAGAGGAAGCCAAGCATGGAAGCCCATGCCTTTAATCCCAGCACTCAGGAGGCAGATAGATCTCTGTTAGTTCCAGGCCAGCCTGGTCTACAGAGTGAGTTCCAGGACAGCCCAGGGCTGTACAGAAAAACCCTGTCTCAAAACATTCCCCATTCCCCAAAAGAAGTTTCATCAAAAGGTGAAAATTTGGAACTGTTCTCTCTAGCTTTGAAAGAAGGGGCATCTGGAATTGCTGGGACCTGGAAGAGGCATTTTCGGATTTCTATGTAAAATTCTAAAAGTGAGATTTTGCTTAGAGGGTTGTGTAGTCACATCTGATTTTTTTTCCCCAAGATCCAGTGCTTCTGGGAAATAACCCAGAACTTGTGCAAACCCACTGCTTGCTTCCTTCAGGGCTGGCTGCTGGCCACATCACCATGTTGGTTTTTGGGGATGAAACACGGAACTACTTCCTGGTGATTGGCCAGGCGGTGGATGATGTACGCCTTGCACAGAACATGGCCCAGATGAACGATGTTATTCTGTCACCAAACTGCTGGCAGCTCTGTGATCGGAGCATGATTGAAATCGAGAGGATTCCGGATCAGAGAGCGGTTAAGGTGAGAGTGCACTGTGTCTGCTGCCAACGTGTACCAGCAGGCAGACTCCACGAAGTCAGGGTTAGCCTAAGGACGAGTCCTGTCGGAAGAGCCAGAGCTGCTGAGCAAGCCTAAGAAAGAAATGCTCCTCCCAACCCCCAACTGAGGGTTAATGAAGCTATGGGGTGATCTAGGGACAGTTGGGAGTTGTAATGTCTGATCCTCATTTGTTTGTTTGTTTGTTTGCTTGTTTTTTACTGAGACAGGGGTCTCATGTAGGCCAAGCTAACCTTGAACTCATCATATAGCTAAAGGTGGCCTTTTCCCCACTACTGGAATATCGGTAGGTGTGTGCCCTGTGAATGGTAGCACTTATTTTCTCTGCCAACAACCTTCTAACACCCACCTGTGGGCTATTTGTCAGACATACCCCTATCTGTTTGTGCCTGTCGCTTCCTCGTTGTTGGACTAGATTTCTGCATTTTTAGAGGCAGGAATACCAGAGGATGTGCCAGACTCAATGTATCGGATTACAGAGTTCATAATTTTCCTGAGAACATTTTAGGCATCAACATTCTTTGTTTTCTTACACTTGTAAGAAAGAAATAAAGTGAGAATCCCTCCTGGGAAGCCTGCCCCCATGTTTTGATTGTGTAGTGTCCTTTCTCTAAGTGTGCCCCCCCTCCCAGTAGTGCCCATTCTTCAGTAGATATGGCCTCTAACTCTGTATCCAACTCTGCAGAAAAAAAGAAAAGAGAGAGAGAGAGAGGAAGGAAGGAAGGAAGAAGGGAATATGGTTTTCTCTGGTTTTATTTGACTTGAAATGTTCAGAAAGAGACAAAGAACAAAGACTTTCAGAAAAACATAAACAAGTGGCCCTTTGTGCATACATACTGACCCTTAAGGTCTTAAAAAGTAATTTGGAAAAAATTAATTTTTTTTCTCTTTTTTGAGCTAAAAGTTGAACCTAGGACTTAAGAGCCGAGCCTATGTCCAGTTTGAAGTATGCCCCTAAGCCTTTAAGATTCCATCAGAATTTATTTTTTGGACAGGACTGAAGGCCAGAAGCACACACATGCTAGGCCAGCAACATGTCTCACTGAGTTATAGCCCCAGCATTTTTTTTTTATTTCAACTTTGAGGCACAGCCTCACTAAGTAAGCAGCCCAGGCTGGCCTTGGAAATCCTTCATAGTATAGGAAATCCTGAAATTGTTTTATCTTCCTGCCTCAGCCTCCACCTAGCTGGGATTATAGGCCTGCACTACTGGCAACTGCAACCTGCCTACATTCAAAATTACAGTTTACAAACCCATGGTAATAGTAGGTTGGTAACATATACCTATAGTCTTAGCCCTCGGGAGCCTCACCTTAACAAATTTGAGGCTAGCTTGAGCAAGACCCTATCTCAAACAACGACAAACAAACAAGCAAGCAAATGAGGCTGTGGATATAGCTTGGTGGTGGAGTACAAGGCCCTGCACTCAATCACTTGTATTGAGCCTAATGATGTGGCCTTACTGGACCTGAAAAGCTGGAACTTGCCTTTAATCCTAGCTCTCAGAAAGCAGAGATAACTGGATCTTTGTGAGTTCTAGGCCAGCCTGGTTTATATACTAAATTCTAGATCATCCAGAACTACATAGTGAGCTCCTGTCTTGAACAAAACAAAACAAATACTACCACTGCTACTAACAGTAATAATAATAATAATAATAATAATAATAATAATAACAATAATAATAACTGAGCAGGACTTGGTGACTCATACCTGTAATTCTAGCACTTGAGAAGCCAAGACATAGGAAGGCTGGAAGTGCAAGGGCCAGCCTTGAAGTTGTACATTCTGAGCCAAAGAGTGAGACCCTGTATCAAAAGGGGAGGGGGAGGCAACAGGGGTTTGTTCTTGTTGTTTTTGTTTGTTCATTAAAAAGAAAAAATAAATTAATTAAAAAAAAATCCTTAATGTGCCAGTGGCTGTGTGTCCTGTGCTAGACATTCAAAAGCTGCTCTGCTGTGAAACAATAGTCCTAAGGTCATGCCACCCTCGGAATAACAAAGTTTACTGTTTGTTTTATCTAGGTTAGCTTCTTAAAACCACCCCCAACTTTTAATTTCGACGAGTTTTTCACAAAATGTATGGGCTTCATGGATTATTATCCTTCTGGTGACCACAAAAGTAAGTAGCCTCCACCTATAGATAGACAGACCCTTTACCTCTGTTGTGTCAGTAGGGACATATGTCAATGTCAGTGGCTCTGTGACTCCTTAGCACAGCTCTGGCCCCTTGACCTTGACATGAAGGAGACAGATTTCCCATTCTTCAGAACAAACCTGAATACCTAGCTCTCCCCCTCTCCTGGCCACTGATTCCCATCTATCTACTTCTAAACACTAATGAGACAAAATACGAAGCATCCTTGACTCCCGTTTACCCTCTGATGTCTCATAAATTTCTATGTATCTATTTGTGTCGTGTCTATTCATGTATCTTCTTATTTGCCAATAATGTGCATTGCATACTGTGGTGGTTTGAATATGCTTGGCCCAGGGAGTGAAGTGTGGTGGTTTGACGATGTTTGGCCCAGGGAGTGGCACTATTAGGAGGTGTTGCCTTGTCGGAGTAGGTGTGGCCTTGTTAGAGGAAGTGTGTCACTAGGAGTGTGACTTTGAGACCCTCCTCCTGCCCACATGAGAGTCAGTCTTTCTTCTCCTGTGTGCCTTCGGAACATGATGTAGAACGTTCAGCTCCTCCAGCCCCACATCTGTCTGGATGCTGCCATGTTCCTACCTTGGTCATGGTGTTGTTTCAGAGAAATGGAAACCTTAACTGAGACATATATGTTTTGGGGTATGCATTTACCCCACTCTTCAGTCTTTCATTTTAAATTTAATTTTAATTTTTAATTTTATTTTGGGGGGATACAGGGTCTCATTTACACCCTAAGCTGGCCTTTAACTCTTTTTTTTATTAGGTATTTTCTTTATTTACACTTCAAATGTTATGTCCTTTCCTGGTTTCCCCTC
>JADRCC010576517.1:0-25333 GCA_019843855.1 Hylomyscus alleni
CCCCCCGCAATTTGTACTCCCCAGACCCTAACTCTGGTTTTTGCCATTTTGGTCTGGGCCTAAGATGATGATAATGATAATGGTGGTGGTGGCAGCGGCAGCGGCAGCAGTATATGGGGGCCATAAATGCTCACCAAAGCAGCAGTAAGATGGAGCAGGCTCTTAGTCTTACCATGGAGTCACTGCTGGGGTCACTGAAAACCATGGCCTACATGGGACAGCCGACTCACTTCCCTCCACTTTAATTCTCTTCTGAATGTATGAGTTCAAATGATTTCACAAGCATTTCGTCACTTCTAAAAGGAAACCAGTTTACAGAAAGGCCACTGCATGCCTTTGAAGCATACAGTTTCTCTGAGGACTTCATGTGTGGCTAAGGCTGCAAACAGAAGCTATCTGTTCTCTTAAGTTGTGTGACTGAACATAAATGGCTTTCATTATGTGATGATGAAATATCTTCTAAGAATGGTATTAAGTAAAAGTTACAAATTCCCTAAACTTACAAAGATATGATTGAGTTGGATTTTATATTGAAAGCAATTCACAATGCTAACCTTGGGTCTAGTCCTGGTTCCTTTATTCTGTCTTGTTGATGTATCTATTTCTCTATTATCTATCTATCTATCTATCTATCTATCTATCATCTATCATCAATACCACATTTTCTTGATCCCTGAAGCTTTAGAAGAAAATCCTGAAGTCAGATCATGTCCCCTTCCAACTTTTTTCTTATCCTCCATGACTGAGTGTACTATTTTGGATCTTGTTTCTTTCCATATAAAATATCCCATTCCATTCTTTAGCATCCACTGTTATGTCTGGATGTGCTCTTGTGATTGGACCATAGATCCCCAACTGCTGGCACTGCTTGGAAACCCTGCCAGAGGAAGCTGGCCACAGGAGGTGGGCTTTGCGGTTTTCCATCCTGAGTGAGGGTGAGGTGTGCTCAGGCAGCTTGCTCCATGCCTTCCTTCCCTCTAGGATGGACTCTGTTCCCCTGGAATTCTGAGTCAGATAAACCTTTGCTTCCTTGAGTTGCTTCTGTCTTTTTTTTTTTTTTTTTCACAACAATGGGAAGGAGCCAATACAGCCAAAAAATTAACTTACTAGATTATCTGCTGGGATTTCATTGGATACACAGATAAAAGTAAGGAAAATTCACAGCCTGACACTACTTTTTCCTACCCGTGAGCATGAATATAACTCCATTTATTTACCTTTATTTGATATCTTTACCAGAATTTTATAGTTTTACCCAGAGCCTAAATTTTGTCAGATGGACTTAATTTTGGAAGATAATATATCTATTATTTCTATTAATTTCAATTTTTAATTATTGCTTATATATTATGACTAACAGTAAATAACTTTTGTATAATAAATTCATATTCTACAAATGATAAAATTTATTTTAGTTTGAGAAATTTTACTGTTTTTTAATAAATCTAGCTGAAGAGTATTCCTGCACATACCATTTCAAAGGGCAAACCACCTCTGCTTGCTTTCGATGTAGTCTTAAAAATCGTGACTGGATTTGCTTTCAGATTCTGAGAAGAGACCAGACCCTCATTCTTCAGAGAATACATCTAGGGATAGTCACGGATGCTCCAGTGAACACAAGAAGTCTCACAAGAGACCTCTCTGTTCCCAAATTCATGTTCTGTGTCATGCTGACATGGACAGAATGGTAACAGTGAAAATATGCTGAATTTGGGACTGGTGCCACAATCCAGAAAAAAATGGCTACTCTGGAGACTAAGGCAGGATAGTTCACTTGAGAACAAGATTTTGAGGACAATGTGGCAAGACCTCTATCTTAAATAAATAATAAACATAAAAACAGAGGAAGGAGTGAATACAGAGAGACAGGTGAGCTCAACTTCAAGTCTCCAAGCTTTGGTGTTAAGCATCCTCCAATCTACAAACAAGCAAAAGCATAACTAACTGGGAATACATTGTACGAGATGAGAACATAACAATTAAACAGATTATACCCAGCACAACATGAAAAAACCTAGAAACATATTCTTCACGCTAGGTGGAGGTGAGAAAGGAGCCTGCCTTTAGAAAGATTTAAATTATTCTAAGCTTAAAATGCATTAACTGCATACCAATAATGCTGTGCCAATTGTAAAAAGTGCACAGGGGGCATCCGCCTCTGTAGAGCATTGACACTGTTCTATTTCTGAAATATTTATTCGCATGCTTCTGTTCAATGACTTCAGTTGAATTTTCTTATTTCTTATTTTGTAGAAGACCTTGATATTTTGACCACAAATTACTGTAAGGATTACTCCTTAGTTAGACTGGTAAGGCTAGTCTAACTAAGGTGTATACTGTTTTTAAAGATTTGGAAACAAACAATCAAAATAAGTCAGAGCCTTCTCTGTAGTATCTTACAGAATACACACATCAATACAGTGTTTTTTGTGCCATCAGTATTCTGAGTGAGATATGCAGGAAGGTCAAGGGAGAAAGCTACCACAGATAGGAATACAACCTTCCTGACTGAAGAGAGAAAACGAACAGGCACGTCTGTTCCCAAGGTCACACAATACAATACTTTTTTTAAAAAAAGACACTTGGGACAAAAAACTGGGGACAATCAGCTTAAAGGAGTTTAACAGATACCAATGAATATGTCCAAAACTGGGCCTACAGACAGGGCCTAGACCATGAACTAAAAAACCCAATTCTTGTGGCACTCCAGAGAAAGAAATACACAATATAATGAGAATGTATGGGTGAAATAAATGAAGATTAAAAGAGGAATGGTGAGTTTTACATGAAAATAATATAGAATAGTGTCAGTACATAAAATAATTAAAGGAAACAAAGAAAGGGGAAAACAAAATTCAGTGTCATTTATGCTGAACTTGAGATAGAAAGTCAGATTGCCAAATAGGTTCTACATATTCCATGTTTGAAACATGAATGTGAGGGTCTTTCCTAGACAGTCACTAAAAATACACTAAAGGACTAAGAAGAAAACAATACAGGAGGCCAGAATTTTTTAACAACAATTTTGATACAATGTTACAAGTAGGGAGTAATACAGACTTTAACATGTTTTAAAGTTAGAGTCCCACATTAATTTTGTTAATTGTGTTTAATAATTTTGTTGCCAAAATGGAGAATCAAGAAGAGGTCTCTGTTAGTTAAACAGTAGACACGGTTGGTATGGGCCACTTTTTTCTGTAGAATCTCACCGGAAAACTGGTGAACACTTCAAATGAAAGAAATCAACAACAAAAAGCACAGCAAATACTTTGTTTTGTTTTGTTTTGTTTTGTTAAAAAACAGAAATACAGGTGATCAGGGAACATTTTTAAAGTCCTGAAGAAGAGGACTGAAGACACACACACTTCAGCAGCTGAGAGCACTCACTTTCAGAGATGACCTCGGCTCAGTTCCCAGCACCCACATCCCTTTCCAGGAAACACAAGGCTTTCTGGCTTCTGTAAGTACATGCATACATGCATTTATACATGCATGTGAAATAAAATAATTTTAAAAGGTTTTTAAGAACAAGTGCTGAAGAAAAGTTAAATACTGAATAGCAATCATGCCATGATATTTCCATTATTGAAGGTTTATCATATGACAATATTCAGTCTGAATCAGGTACGGCAGGAGCTCTTTGGGAGTTCTGCTCAGGGGATGATAAACTGAGTGATGCTTCTAACGAGCATGTTAGCAACATGATTCTAAAGCATTAACTTGTAACACACTGATAGTAAATCTAGTCCTAGGGATTAGTTTCAAAATAATCAGAGATGTTTCTGATAATTTGGATATAAAAATGTTGATATGATCCCCATCTTGAAATCAAAAGTAGTATGCCAAAAATCTGTAAGTTACAGACATCCAGACACACACACTCCTTTAAAATGGACTATGAAAATGAACTATATGCTAAACTATAATGTACTACTTAGTGCTGACTGTGCAGCTAGACACTATGGGTTTCCTGTCAGTATGCATAAGAAACTATAGCTTCTTTTTATATACAGCAGAAACAATAAGACACATATGAAATCAACATTATTAGCAGGAGCAAATAAGTTAAAACAGAGCAAGTACACATCACTGCTCTTACAATGTAAGCATTCAACAAATATTTTCTTGATGATTAAAATCAACAACCCAGGCTGTAGAGATACATCCCTCTATCTATGATCTTATTCTCTGTGCTTTTGATTGCATATGACCTTCTGCTGTCTGAAAGTTTTTAGTGGAGAATTCTATAAATAAACAACCTCAAACTTTCGAACTGCATGTCATTGTAAATACCATGATGAAATCTGCCAGGATGAGAGCCATCCATTGGCCAGATTTACACACGCTCTGAACACGACTTGCATGCTAGTCACTCACAGTGCCACATGCCTCTGTTCAAGTCACTCTTGATGTAGTTAACACTGGCCAGGAAGCAGGAGGCAGACTTGTACCTCAGAGTCAGAAGACAGTTAAAATGTGCCAAAGATAAATCCTGGGCTTCCTTTAGGTGAAAAGATGAAAGCTGCCAGCTTTAAAAGAGGAGGCAAGAACATTCATAGTCTACGGTCAGAACAAAGATGGCAGTTCTCCAGGCCAGATTCAGGACAAGGGTCAAGCTGTGGTAAGAAGAGTCTTGCTTTACTGAACTTAGTAAACAAAGTTGTCCTGACTGAAGAGCTCCCAAGGTGGCAATGTTAGTGCCTAGCAACACTGGGAGGGAGGATGGGGCTTGCAAAGTCTTCGCATTCTTTACCATTCACCCCAGACATGTTCCTAACCCAGCACTGAATATAACTGACATTCTAAGAATGATGCAAACATTCTTATAGTGAATAGGAAGAGAATCTGAAATGCTTTCTTTAGATGAAGCATTTATTATGCTAAACTATAATGTACTACTTAATACTGACTGTGCAGCTAGACACTATGGGTTTCCTGTCAGGCTCCGCCACTTCCTTGTGAGTATACATAAGAAACTATAGCTTCCTTTTATATACAGCAGAAGCAATAAAACACATATGACTTTTCAAGAACGACTTTACAAGAACGACTCCTTATTAAGCAAGGGCATGGGTAAGAGAAGCTGAAGCATCTAGCCTGGAGAGTCTGCAGCCTATAATCCAAGGCCAAAAGGAAATTCTCTCAAATGCAAGGGACACAAGAGAAGTAACACACATACCGCCACAGAAAACTTACCATGTCTAACAATATAATTAACTTATAAGCAGAAAACCTGTATTTATGGCATGACTTAATTCCTTTCATGTGCCTGTGTAAACATGATGTGCGAGTGCACATACATCAAAGAAGAAAAAAGGTTGTAGAAAATACTTTAGAGGGGAAAAGAAAAACTATCATCTAGAGGGAGTTTATCAGCAGGAGTCCAGGTGATAAACAGCTGCAGGAAGTCCGCCAAGGACCAGCCAGGACATTAGGTAGAAGTGTGCATCTTGCCCCAGAAAAGATCCTGGGGAGGCTGACAGGCGTGCAGGTGGCCATGCACAGCACGTGACACTGCGGCAGCACGCGTGCTCTCCGGCCTTCTTCTTAAGCTGCTGAGACGCCTCAGCCCTGACTCAGAAGTAGTCAGTCCATCAGGCTCACGAAATTATCAGACGGGATACTCTAGGGTTAGCTAATGTGTTCAGAAAGGTATTTGTCGGCACAATACTTCTGGGAAGGGGGCTGGGGAACATTCGACTTCACCAGGTCTGTCAACGGACAGCCCAAAATGAAAGGCAGGGACACAAAGCCGAGGCAACAGTAATGATGTTCATCACATTTCAATGCACGTGAAGATACAGATCCAAAAGCAGTATCTCAGCGCCCCAAGGAAAGATCTAATATCAGTATAAATAATGAAACAATGCAGGGCAACAAAAAAGTAAATAGGTTAAGAGAAATCAAACTTAATTTTTAAGATAAATGAAAAATATAAGACAGCCTATAATTGACAGCAGATCCAAGAGAGCGGAATGCAGCCAGTTTTTGTGTCTTTATTTGTGCCCGATTCACTTAAAAGGTTGCACAAAATCATTTAGTTTTGCTTGATAATAACTGTAAGAATTATTTCCTAGCTCCCCAAAATAGCTTTTACAAATAAGGTAGATTTTACAAGTTTAATTCACTTGAAGAAAGGGGCCTCTTCAATGAGTTACATAATGATAGTAATAGTTCCTATTTTAAAACTTTTTTTATGGGCAGTGGTGGCACATGCCTTCAATTCCAGCACTTGGGAGGCAGAGGCCGGCAGATTTCTGAGTCAGAGGCTAGCCTGGTCTACAGAGTGAGTTCCAGCATAACCAGAGTCACACAGAGAAACCCTGTCTCGAAAACCAAAACCAAAACCAAAAATAAACAAAAAAGTCAACTTTTAGGGACCAGAGAAATGGCTCAGTGGTTAAGAGCACTGACTTCTCTTCCAGAGGTCCTGAGTTCAATTCCCAGCAACCACATGGAGGGATCTGATGCCCTCTTCTGGTGTGTCTGAAGACAGCTACAGTGTACTCATATACATAAAATAAATAAAACTTATTTTTTTATTTTAATTTTTTTTTTTTTTTGCAACATGGTTTCTCTGTGTAGCTCTAGCTGTCCTAGAATTCACTCTGTAGACCAGGCTGGCCTCGAACTCAGAGATCTGTGCCTCTGCTTAGTAAGTACTTGGATTAAAAGATGTGTGCCACTACACCCACCTTAAATTTTTGTTTATTTATTTATTCTATATTGTGTTTTTATATGAGTGTACTCATGTCCACACATGTGGAAATCAGAGGACAGCTTTTAGTACCATTGTACTGGCACCAATACTTTCCATTATTAACTCGGGACCTTTCTTGAGACCCTACCTCAAATAAGCAAGTAAATAAGTAAATTAAGTGTGGTCCCTGTCCCGTAGGAACCTCATATACACCAACAGGTATTAGGATAATGGAAGACAGAATGAGTCTCAACAGAGACCCATGATTCACAGACTTCCTGAGAAGAAGGTGAAGCGATACATAATCAAACATAGAAATGTTTGATGATGTTCTCTGAATTCCATTGTCAGAATCTTGGGTAACTGTTCATTTCTATTGTCAATCCTTTGCTCTCCAGTTTGCTAAATCTTTACATTATAGCTGCATGAATGCTGAGCTGATGCAAGCTAAAACATTAACCAAAACTACCCAGGCAGGCTGGCAGCCTCTGCTCATGAAGAGGTGTCCTTCTAAGATTCTAAGCACTATTCTAGCATTTGTTTTTACATAGGAAAAGATGTGGAGGAACACTAATCTATAGAAACTCCCCTCAGGGTAGAATTAACTTAAATTCTCTTCCCACCTCTGTCATTTTCAAAAGCACCAGAATTATTATTCATTTTAATATTTCTGAAGTAAAGTCATAAGCCAACTTTCCCAAGGCATGTTCTTCAATCATGACCTACTTCACACTGAGTAAGTCCATGAATGGATAGAAACAAAGGCAGACAGACAAACAGATGTACATTTAGTGCATAGATATTTTGCTATCAATAAGAAAGTCATTCAAGTGTTTTCACACGCTCCCACATCTGAGAAACACTAAAAAAAAAAAAAATTTTTTTAATTAAAAGAGGAAAGATCAAACATTCTGACAGAAATGTGCAGCCAGTTCCTGGGATTCAGTTCTCCCTCAGCAGTACACAGCTCACCTGCCATCTCGCTGAGCAGCACCTCCGTCAGTCACTGTCTTGACAAATATCCCCAACTTCTCCAGTCCAGCATCAGCACCAACACCCATTCCAATAATGCTTATGCCGAGCCCATCCTCATCTAGAAGAAAAAGAAGACAGTGAGCTCCTGGGTGTGTCCTGGTCTAGCCAGCCAAGAGCCTCATAGTTTTGTTCTTCATTGCACACAGGGCAAATTATAGGTTTTTCTCCACAGATCGAGAGTCCCCAAATGGTTCAAGAGATCCAGACATTTTTCTGCTACTGTTGGTAATCTAGTGTGGTTCCAGGAAAGGCAATAATTTGGTTTTGAATAATCAACAGATTTCACAGAGCCCCTGATTACACTATGGACTACTTTAGACGTGTAGAAACATATATTCAACAACCTTTATAATTTTAAATAAATTTGACCCTTAGTTATTTGGAATTTCATCTTTTCATTTTTACTATCTATTTCTTTTAGAAGACTGCATGAAGCTTGGAGTCGGCTCAGTTGAGCACTTTCCTTCTGTGCCTTACACCAGAATCTGATGCTTAGCACAAAAAAAAAAGAGAGAAAAATAAAGATTGGATATGTGAGTACAGGTCTCTATGCTCTTACACAAGCATCTATACTCATCAGTAATAATGTATCCATCTGCACACCTACATGTATACACATACATACACAGGTAAGCACACACTCATGTATATTGCCTTTTCTTTCCTTTACACAAATAGGACTTCATCTCTCTCTGCATCACACATGTTTAAAATTAATGATACCTCGCGGATAAACTTTTATAGACTTAAATCATTTCTAGTGACTGCATAATATTTCATGATGTTTCATGATGATATATTGTGGTATACTAAATCACTTCTCTATTACAATCTGTCACTTTTATTTCTATTTTATTGGCCTTGTAAGCAATACTGAAAGTTATATTTCAAATTCACATACAAATCATGTGTTAATTCACATTTTCATTTGTCCTTTCCATGAGCAAATATCGTTCACCACCAATAAAATAAAAAGATTTTGTTAGCATTTCAAGGTTATTTTTCTGGTAGCCTCAAAGTCTTTGTAATCATGATTTATCAGCAGCATAAAGAATAGATAACAGTTAATCAACAGCTACAGATCATTAAAGTAAACTCATCCACACATTCAAGGGAATGCATTTAAAATGATTTTCAGCAATTTTTATTATCTGTTATATATTCTGGTGATTATATCTTATCATCGCCATTATGGCTACTTTGTTCTAAGTCCATGTAAAAAATTCTGTCTTTCTGCTACACTTGATTCCGAGATGCCATTAGCAACAAGCTGATATGTTTGCTTTGTTGTGGATTCTGGCTTCTGTGGTGTCTTCCCTGCATGAGTTTTCTAATATGAAGCCCAGCTGAAGACATGTCCACCTTGATTGCAGGTATTGAAGCATCTCCAAAGCAAGAACACGAGTATGCTCTAAAGTGTGAGCGATCACCAAAGACGATTCTAATCCTTTACATCAGAATTGATTGAGATGGATCTGTAGGCAGGTCTACATTGATGAACACCACCTCCCTCCCAATCCCCTCCACAGAAGATCTCTGGGGAATTAGCATTTCACCTGAATTCCTGCTCCTTGCCCTTGCAGGTGTTCTCTTTATTATAATGACCACCTGTTAAACTATAAGTGTTAAAAGTGTTCAGCGAATTCCAGGGCTGCCACAGAACCCCACAAGTATCCTATACTCAAATAATCCTGGAAATTATTCATTGGCTTTAAAATCTACTTTCTCTGCCTGGACCCTGGCCTTTTTAGCATCCCCTTTCTTCTTTCCATAGGTCCTCTTACTGCTCTAACTAAAACATTAATTAGATTTTTTCATCTATAGAGCTCGTTTCAGGAAAAGTAACATTAGCTTGAGTCATCTTGAAGTCTGGTGCAGACTTCCTCCAAAAAGAAATGAACTGAAGAGTCAAACATGGATGGAAGAGAACAATCCTCTTAACCAGAAGATGCTCCCAGAGCCTCATCTCTTCTCTGTTCACAGGGAGGAATGCCACGCATTCCTCCACAAACCACAAACTTTTGTCAAAAAGCCAAGGAGTGGGCCAGCAAGACTGCTCAACAGGTAAAGGTGCCAAGTTTGACATCCTAGGTTCAATTTCCAGGACCCACAGAGTAGAAGGAAAGAACAGACTCCCTAGCAAGATGTCTTCTGATGTCCATATGTGAACTTCAACACATACAACTGTCCCTCTTCCCAAAGACATAATACATATAATTAATATAAATTTTGTAAGGATCCCAGTAGGGACCCTGGGCACTAGTTATTCTTCTTCCGCACATTCCCAGGGACAGGCAAAAGCACTCAGTAGACAAAGCAGTCAGGAAAAAACAGTGAGGCCCGCACTTTACAGAAGATGGTGTCCCTGACCTGGGGTCCAGTCTGGCTTCCTCTCAGGAAAGAGGTGCTTGCTCCTACAATATTCCCAGTGTCGCCCATGAGATTTGAGCCTGTCTCCAAGGACTCTGGGTTAGGAGATTTCCTTTCCTGTAAAAAGCCAGTTTTTCAACTGAATTTTTCTCTTTGTTATGATGATTTATAAAGATTATTCTAATATTAACTTTGTTATCAATAATGCACAGTTTTTCAATTTCTTACTGTTTTTCTTTCCTGACATAATTTCCTTTATCAAGTTAAGACTCCTCATAATCAAAAGGATATTTTAACTTTTCTAACTTCTGGTTTCCTGTTTTGGATTGAGTTTTCCCACCAACATAGGTGATACATATAGTTGTAGATTTTCTTCATATACAATATAATTAATTTTTAGCATTCAATTTTAATCTGTTTAGACTTTCTTATACATGATAGAAGAAAGGTGCTAAACTTTGTATTTCAGATAGATGTTGAGTTATGATAAAGTGCATTTCATAATAAATTCTCTCTCCTATTAATATTTCCTCCTGTATTTTCAGTTATTTTCCAATGACTAACCAATTTAAATATAATTTGTTCTGAATATTGAAGCTTTATATATTAGATCGAGATATTTGGCAAATTAAACTTTTCATATTCTGACACATTCCTCAGGCCTGAATGTTTCTATATAAAATATGTTATTATTTTACACAACACTATCTTGTAACTTAACTTTATTGACAGTTCTATCTGTAGTGCACTGACCTTAAAGAAAGGTGTAAAGAGAGAATCCTGAGCCTTCCTATTCTGGAATATGGTAAATCTATCAGTTGCTTAGGTCTTACATTTCTCCCCCCTTTGTTTTGGATTTGAGACAAAGCCACTCTCTCTATGGATATGGATATTTGCTCTGGAACCCCTGAGCAGTTCAGACTGGCCGTGAACTCACACGACAGTTCTCCTCCCTTAGTCTTACAAGTTGAAATTACAGAAATGAGTCACCATACCCAGCAAAATATTTGATGACTTTCTATAAATAAAAATAGATAAATCCTATATTTTAAGTAATAAATATAATCAATATTTTGCTGCTACTGTAAATTAAATATTTTCCCATTTTACTCTTAAGTTATGTGTATGAATAATGAGAAAAGCTACTAGTACCTTATGGATCTTGAGGCAGACCTCTTCCTTCACAAATTATCTTAGCAATTCTAATATTTAAAAAGTTAAATTGTGTCTCCAAAATCAGACAGATACTGCTATGATTTAGCTACATGTCCCTTAAAGGCTCATGTGTTATACCGTCTCAGTCCTCAACTTGCTGTGAGAGATGGTAGAACCTTAGGAGTCAGGGCCTAAAAGGCAAAGTTAGGATGTGCCCTTAAAGGGAACAAGGACCCTGGTCCCTTTGCCTCTCTCTTCCACTTCTTAGCTTTCAAAAGGGAGCAGCTTCCTCTGTCACACGCTCCATTCTACTGCTTTACCACGAGCTCCAAAGCATGGCCAACTGCCATAGTCTGAAACCACACACTAAAATCAGCTTGCCTTTCAGCTGTATCTCAGGTGTTGTGTTTCAGCCACAGAAGCCTGACTCACCAAGTATGGATACGGATATGTCAGCAAAAGGAGATGTTTTGCAAATTTCATCTTTTGTTCTTTATACTGGTCATATCATTTAAATGGCATTCCAAGTTTGTCTTCTTACTTTCGGTGATATGTTTCCGTGGCTCCTGGACTTAAAGGCAGAATTCCACTGCTTTTGTGATTTGCACTTTGCAAGATTTACAGGTAGTGTCTATCGCAGGCTAATTTCAAATTTTTAAACTAAATTTTTCAAACACAATTCTATATGACTACATCTTCTCTAAACTGCATGCATGGTGCTAACTTTGCTAATAGAGGGTACACCTTTTGTCTCATATCTAAAAACCATTTTCTTTCATGTAGTCTCTGTAGATCTTTCCACATTTGCTAATTTATTTCACCTATAATTCTAAAACTTGGAGTTGGTACAATAGTCTTCGTTTTTTAAACAGAAAATTAATTTTGGGTGAACAAACTCTTACTCTTTCTTCATTTTATCTGATACGAAAGGGTCAAAGTGACACTGGTTTTGGGTGTCTTTGGGAGCAATGGAGCCATCTGGGGCTGAAGCACTTCCATATTTTGTCTGTAAATACCATCCTCACCAGGCATGTCTCATTTTATATATAGGCACCTTTCCAAGGAAGCACTTCCATGGCTAATGTAGCCATTATCCTAATGAAGTGCTTTCATGTTTTACATAGTAGATACCATTCCAATTGCTGATAAGGCAACTTGCCAATCAGTTGACTTGGATAATTCACATTGTTAGAAAATAAATCATGTCTAGGGACACATCAGGTATGTCAGAGAACTTCAGGGCCTGACAACACTCATGCTACAGATTTGTCTGCATTTACTACACACACGGCTAATTTGTCTTTCTTTGCCTTTGGTGTTCTTCAGTCAGAACTGTCAAAAGTTAGATCCAGTCGGTAAAAAGCCTTTGTACTATTTACTTTAAAAATTTTTTCTTTTCTCCGTGCCATGATTTTGTTGGATTTACATTTTCTCCCTTGTCTTGCCTATTGTCTTTTGAGGTTTGGAAATTATCTAGACAGAAGCCTAAGATGGACCTGAATTTCAGATGCTTCTGCCACTACGTGCTGGGGTGACAGGCATGTGCTCCAGCATGGGCTTGTGCTGCCTTCACTTTTAGAAGTGACTTGGCACTTTTAAAGGGAACTTCACCTATAAAGGTAGTCTTCAGTAAACAGGTCAGCAGCCAGTAACGCCACATTTTGTTATCACAGACTGGCTTGTGGTTAGGAGGATATGTCCTTTTGCTCCTTTGCATTGGCTTTTAATCATTTTCATTCTTGTATTAACACTTTAAAATTTAAAAACTTATAAAAGCCAGCATGCAGGAAGCAGTGGTACACTCTTTTGTCACCACAGGTACTCACATGTAAAGAAAACCAACTCTGAAACTATGAAATTCCTGACTCATTAACAAGGTTACTTCCACACTGGCAATATGAGATAATTCACTGTTATTAATACTTTGATTAAGGCAGCTGCGTAAGTCTGAAACACATCGGTAAATTAAGTTGTCTTCCACCATGGTGTTCTTGTCTGGTCAGCTGTGTATGATCGTCATCTCCCTCAGAGGTAACTTCTTTGTTCTGGGACAGGTTGCCAGATATTCTGTTATCATCAACCAAATCCTCCCAGCTTGGGGATCAGGGCTAAGCAGTTATTTCTTCTGAGTATTTTTCAACTCTTTAATTTTATGCCTATGTTTGATGACAGATGTCAGTGACATTTCATAGTTTCAAAAGTCCTTGCTGCTGAGACGTGTAGATACTACGTGAAAACTACATAGTAATGACAGCACGCGCTGGGGTTTGTTCTTGCTTCTTTTTTGAAGAAGAAGAGGAAGGAGAGGAAGCGAAGGAAGAGGAGGAGGGGGAGAAAGAGGAGGAGAACCGGGGGGGGGGGGAAGGATGTTGTCTTCCCTAAACCATTCTGCTGTGCAGAAGTCTAGACTGGCGGTAGCACCAACCATGTACGCAATACATTTATCAGTCCAGGTTTCTCAACACTTGATGTGTTTTACATTAGTTAATACAAAAAGTTGACAGCAGTCAGAAGGGGAGGGGGAAATCTTCTGGGAAGTACATCTGAAATTGTCCAGATTAGATTTGGGAAACATAACCTTTGTACATTAAGAAAAAAATCAGTTAAACATCACATAGCAGATAGTCATTAAATTATTAAAAGTCAAATTATGAAGAACAAGCTTTCAGACAGACAGATTTTCATAGGAATATTTATATGATCGAGAGTCAGTTTTTATTTTCCTTACTAACACTGTACACCTGCCGCTGAATTATCCACTGGGTCAAGACAATTCTGTGTTTTTTCTATCCCAGGACTTCTTAAACACCTTAAAGAAAATTTGAAGTGTACGGTTAACCACACTGTTAGCTTTTTCATATATAGTTTTTGAAAATCTTTAAATAAAATCATCTGAACCTTCAAAAAGATGTATCTCCTTTACCTTTTCTGAGTTCACAGACAATGACTTTCTTAAAAGTTTATTTTAAAGAAAGACGCTAATGTAATTTTTATTTTAAGTAAGGCTTTTACTGTATAATTTACATGAAAAAATCCCTTTTCAAGACAGATGGTAATAACAGCCTCAATTTTCTGTCAAATATATATATATCTAAGAATTTTATGGTTTCCAGATTCTCATGATAGTACTGAGATTCTAATTTTTGTTCAAAGATTGCTCTTCTTTTTTAAAAACAATCTCATGTTCTACCAGCTGTGTATTTTGCTTTTATAGACAGCTTGAAATGGATTCGTTTTTATTAATCTACTCCTAATTTGTATTCTGCCTATTAGATCTACTTGTGAAAGAAATGTAGTGAAACTTTGAATAACTTTATTTCCTTTGGTTAGTTAATTTTTCCACTTTAAATTTAAAGGGAAATATTTGCACACAGTATAATGTGTTCAACTGTTTATCTGTGAAATATGTTTAAAGAAGAGAATAAGTAGCTCTGGTACTACACAACTGTAATCCCAGAGACAGACAGGAGAATCAGCAATGCCAGGCCAACCTGGGCTACAGAGTAAAACCATGTCTGACACCCAAGAACAAACTGAGAAACATACACAAAATGGAAGAGGCTTAAGAAACTAGGATTTGTATGCTGAGGCAGAAGGATCACAGGCTGGAGACTAGCCAGAGCTACTACAGAATTCAAGGGCTACCTGAGCTACAAGTGCAAAGGTAAACAAAGTCCTTGCTCTATCTAATCTAGACACCAAAGCCACTGCAGAAAGCTTCTTATGCACCTGTCCCTGCTTTCCTTAACTCTTGGTGACAATGTATCTATTTTACCCATCATTCCTCTGAAAACACCAACTTAATAACAACAACAACAAAACAACTACTCATCTGTGTATCTCACAACCTTCAGTTACAAGCTGTTCAGTTTTCCCTGGGTTCGAAATTCAAGTCTGTTGGAAGCATAGCTGAGTGACCTCTGTGATTTCCTCTTTATATGCCCTCAACCTTATGTTTGTAGAGGTCACACACACTGCTTCATGAACTGCAATCACAATTTGTCACTGACTAGGTAGGCTGTCACACCTCTCATAAATACTTGGGCTTTTCTCAAGTTTGGCTTTTATCAACAATGTGAGACACACTAGCTGCATTTCGTAAGACCCTTCATGTATATTTTTAAATATACAAAAATGAGAGCATCTCTGTTTCAGTTTAACTCCAAGTGAATGTGACCTTGAATGAGAGTCATACTTAGTGGACTGCTGGGCAGTCATCATATGATCTAACTGTTACATTATCCATACAGTTTTATGTTTCACATTTATACAGAATTCCCATCTTTGATTCATCTTTACTGTTTGAACAAATAGATTGTATCTTTTCCTCCTTGCTAGCAGGAAGCAAATTTCTCAGATAACTTGTGTTCATGAAAACTTGACATATCAGCAAAATCTATTCCTTCTTTCCTCAGGAGTAGCAAATGTTCCCTGTAGTGCACATGGCATGCTGGGAGCCCGCCTTTTTAGTCTGTGGACCATGGACACACACTGCAGGATGGCTCCGAAGGCTGGAAAACACTTGATATTAGTACAGTTGTTTCAAACACTTCCACTTGTTCTTTTACTTTGTTTTTTTTTTTTTTTAAAAAAAACTGGCATTCTGTTAAGATTCTTATTTTATCTTTATCTATTAAAGATTGGATCTTTATCCAGTAGATCCCCCACTTTACGGGGAATCTATTTGGAATTTTCTCCTCCTACTATGAGGAACTGTGTATCTCCTTCACTGTTCTATGTTTCGTTTCGTTATTGTTGTCTACACTTCATTTATCAGTACTATTCCTGGTTCTCTTGTGTGTTTGCAGTCACTTGAAATGGGTTTGGAGACATTTCTTCCTTTGGACCTCCTAGGTCACCAATGTGAGTCTCAACAATAGCCATGCTTGTTACTTGAATGTCTGAAGCCAAATTTTTCATTGGAAATCAATGAATTTGTTGTTGGAAATGTGCTTAAGAATGTCTTTTTAAAGCCACTATTTACTGTCTGTGTGCCTTTCTTTTCTGTTGGCCTTTCAAGGCATCTGACTCTCTGCCCCCATTCTAGAGGCTTCTCGAGTCTGTTAGTGTTCTGCTCCCAGGGCACAATCTAGTTCCTGGCTGCCTGTCTCCTGTGAACACAAGCACAGCTATCTCTGCTCCAGGCACCAAACGCTTCAGTAGGAGGCAGCTGTCATTCCAAGAGGAAACTCAGGACAAAAGCTTCTGCCTCCTCTTCCTCCTTTTCTGTTTCAGTCTTCTCAGAGACACAGAACGGAGCATGTCTTCCCTCCAAATCTTCACTCCAAGTTTCCAGAGAGACTTCCCATCATCACCACATTCTGAAATACTGTTGTCTACTCCTCCACCCCAAACAAGAAGACTTCAAACCTTTTCCTCACAATCAGCCTCCTGTAGGCTTTTTCCTTCACTGCCTTTCCTGTAATACCAACAAAGTAATTAGACAAACACACACATACACACACACATACCCACACATACACACACATACACACACACACACACACACATACACACACACACACACACATACCCACACACATACACACACACATACACACACACACATACCCACACATACACACACACACACACACACACACACACACACACACACACTATCTTAGTCTGCGTTACTATTGCTTTTCTAGCCCAAAGTTCAAAAGTCCTTCTACAATCCTCCCAAAAATAACTGAGCAGCCCTTCCACAGCATGATACCGGTACCCATTTGTCTTAGCTTGGGTTACTATTCCTATGACAAAAAGTTTCAAAAGAAAGGGTTTATTTGATTTACACTTGCACATTACAGCTCATCATCAAAACCCAAATAGGAATTCCTGAGTTTCTTAATTGATAATTGATGTGGGAGGATCCAGCCCATTATGGGTGGTCCTGGGTTCTATAAGAGAGCAGGCTGAGCAAGACGTGAGGAGCAAGCCAGTAAGCAGCACTCCTTCATGCCTCTGCATCAGCTCCTGCCCTACTTGAGTTCCTGTCTCAATTGAGGCTTCCTCTTCTCGAGTGACTGCATGTTGTGTCAAGTTGACATAAAACTAGCCAGTCCTTCTCCCATATGAACCAGCACCCCAGCCAGATAGAGGAACTGGGTTGTTTGGGAGCTGGTGAGTTGGGGGAGTCATTTAGTAAACTATCGACTCAAAATCTGCATCGACTCCTTTTCAAACCTAGTAAACTTGAGAAAAAGTTACAACCTTACTCAATTCTTAGAAACAAGCTACCCTTTGGAAAAGTCACGCATTTTACCAGCACAGACATAAAGATGCACACACTGGAGTCCTGTGTACCTTTCTCCAGTTCCACCGGGAAAAGTTCCAGCTTTTCTACTCGCTTTTCAAGCTCATACTCAGCAGAGGCAGCCACAGGGTCAACATCATCGTTTCTTCTGTCATAGTCTTCATTGGAGTATGTGTTGAAAACCTACAGTAAAAGGCCAAGAACAAATGGTCATACGGAAAAGAGGCCATTCGGTATCTCTAACTACATAATTTAATGAAAAACAAACACAATGACATATTTCTTGTTCTTTTAAAAAAATTTATGAGTATGTTCATTCACATAAGTATGTATGTATGTGTCTGAAGATGAGTGTAATAAATATGCCCAGTGCACATCTGTGTGTCCCTTTGTGTGTGTGCATGTGTGTGTGTGTGTGCACGTGTGTATGGTATGTGAGATGCTCACAGAGAGTGCAGAGGACATCACTCTCTCTACTCCCTTAAGGCAGGGTCTCACTCAAACTGGAGCTGGAGTGCCAGCCTGAAAGTTCACAAAGTCCTGTTTCTGCTCGCCTACATTTCTGGGATCACACGTGGACCATGCCTGACTTTGATAGGGTTTCTGGGAATTTGAACTCAGGTTCTTATGCTTGCTCTCTAACCTAGTGAGCCTCTCCCCAATCGTTGATACCTTTCCCCTAACAATCATTTGATAATGAAAATTAATCAAGGTGTTAGGAAAAGGAAAATTGTATACAAATAAAAGTAACTTACTAAATTAAAACTACATAAGACACTTTATCACTTTCAATAATTGAAGAAACAACTGGAGCCATGGCTTGCTTTGTGTGAATAGTAATATTTGTCAACCTTTATTCATTAAGAATATACTAACAAGGGCAATGATTTAGTATTTTCTGGTCAAACTAGAGGAAAGCACATCAAAGCTATCTTACTGAACCCCGAAACTGAACCTGCCCTATGGTATGGATTATACTAGCCCCAAGGGTGTAGTATATTGATGCTATAATTACATCTTAATCACAGAATTACCAAAATCGATTTCCATTCTACACTGTCCTGGACTCTGTGAAACTGCTCCTTTCATTTGATACACGCCATTTTACTTGTATATAGATTTAAATTCAATTTACATTGGCTCTTTCTAGAAAATAGCTATCAACATATTGCTCAAAGGCTGTAAAACGAACAAGATATTGACTGTCTATATTTCTAACTTAAGTCATTCACAAGACTACATGTGGCCCCCAGATAGAGCCGTAATAAACATGTCTATCTGCAAAGGGACTAAAGTAGCTTCCAAATCACGCAGGACACTGACGAGCATCTGAGAGAATGGAATGTATTTATCACCAATGCGATCAATACCTGGAATAAAAGCTGTCATTATCAATTCAATTCAAAATTTATTAAGCACTTAAATTACATCTGAGAAGGCTCTACATGTCTCCCCTCAAACTCTTATAACCTGTTAGTAAAAAGCTCTGGAAAGAATATTAAAAACCAGAATAGAAACAGGAAGCAGACTGACTAAAGAAAACAACAGAGGAAAGGCATCGATGCCTCCGCAACTGGTCCGCTGGGTTAGTGCAGGTGAGGATTTCTGGGCTGCTTTTGTTTGGAATAAACCAAGAGTACAGACGCAGTGTGGACACACAGGTACACACAATAAAGCGATTCATGGGCTTCACTCCTCACACCCTGCCCTTGGCAGCTCTGCACCCGAGTGGGCTTGTTTTGACCTGCTCTCCCACTGCATCCCATGTCTGGAGCTCATGATTCCTGGAGCTTCGCTTTCTCTCTGCTAGGCTCCTTCACCCCAGCGACACTGCTACATGAAAATGCTCGGCTCTCTATGATGGACCATAAGAAATAGGCTTCTTATGCTCTAACAATTATAAAACTCATAACTTTCTTTCAGCCCTTTTTATCTTTCACTTCCAGCTTTTGGTAGTCGCTTATTAAAATGTATTCATTCAACAAAATCTTAGCATACCAGCTCAACGTTGTTGTACAAGATACTAGAAAGGGCACACATGAGCAGCTCATGAGGGACACAGATAGAAAATCAAACCACAGTAGACTACAATGCCTGATATGACAGAGGGATGTGAAAAGCAAGCTTTTAAAATTAATTTTTAAAAATTATTTGAATATGTGTCTATGTGCGCTTGCCCACAGAAGCCAGAGGAATCAGATCCCCTGGAGCCAGAGGCAGAGGCAGTTGTTAGTTGCCCTATATGAATTCAGGGAAGCAAACTCAAGTAGTCTAAAAGAACAATGCATGCCCTCAACAGCTGAGCCACTTCTCCAGCCACTGCCTCTACAGAACAATTTTTAAATTTTTCTGACAAAAGTAAAATTTTTGTGGAAGGGAAGATAATTCAATAAACAAGTATTCACATATTCAAATATAAAATAGACATGTATTTCAATACACATGGGGTGGAGGAGAGAGGAGAGACAGAGGCACAGACAGAGACTGGGTGCAGGACATACAGACAGACAGCATTTAAGGACAACACTAATAGTCAGGTCAACCACAGAACCTTACCTAGGGAAATCAACTTTAAAAATATATTAAAGTATTTTGTTCTGGAAATTACTCCATTAATATTTGCTGCTGATCTAATTGTACCAAGAGCCTCAACTCTCACCATTGCTCCAGTTTGGATAGGAGTAATTCTAGAGTACAGAACAATTTCACTAGAATGGAGTGAGTGCGCATGCAGATGTGTGTTCCTGTGCAAACCTATGAGCCTATAAAGTAAGTATGGAAAAACAGCTTTCAACACGTTAACACCATCCTGGGTTTTCGCAGAATCCTAGACAGCACTACAAAGTTCTCCTCCAGTTATGGTGCTTGTAAAGTTCGCCTGCAGTCACTCAGAGACTAAGTAGAGAGAATAAAGTCTTACATATAGAAAATACCAACCCTGATGCAGCTAGCCAAGAGATGACTACCAACACTCCACTCTACAGAGAGAAGAGTAAGCTACTTTTCATTGTTAGCTCACACATGGTCTGAGAAAGTACATGCACATAAAGACAAAACTAAAGTTATAAAGAATTTTTTAAAAAGTCAGATTTTCTTATCTTTGATTAACTATTATTGACCAAGAAAAAGCATGGAAGTCAACCAAAAAGACTAACAGTAACAGGAGTTCAGTAATGCAATATTAATATTTAAACTAGTGCATAATACAAAGCATCAATAGCTCTCAAAAAAAACAGAACAAAAATGAGAAACCGTAAAATGCCCCATGATCACTACTTACAATACTGAAGCATTTCCTTCTCTGTAAAACATAGAAAGCCCTACATATAATGCAATCCTATTTTCCCGAACTAAAATCCTTAATATTGTAAAGACTACCATTGCTCTGAAATTGCTGTAAATGTCAGTTTCCAGTCATTTGTAAATTCAGAGCAATTAATGTCAAATTCCCATCCAATTTCATGAAATTTAAGAAGTTGAAAAAGCACAACCATGATAAAAAAAAAATCTTATATCGAAACTTCACTAATTAAAGCAATGTAGTTTGGCCCTTGATATATCGACAGTTTTACATTCAGATCCATTCCTTTTCTACTCACATTCGTTACAGTAGTGTATTTAATAAATAATATGGAAGGAATTGGATGTGCACCTAAATATAACTAGCTTACATCATTAACAAAAAGATGAATTCTGACTAAGAAAGGTAAATATCCATCCAGACTCAGGTACTAGACGGAGTCTGGATCCAGAACACCCACATCCATGCATATGACATCTGTGGATGTTCAGTGTCATCAGAGAAAATCGCTTAGTAACTGTAAACAGTCTACACATATCTTCCTACATCTCTAGATTAATTATAACCCAAAAGAATGCAAAAGCTGGGCTGGAGAGATGGTTCAGAGGATAAGAGCACTGACTGCTTTTCCAGAGGTCCTGAGTTCAATTCCCAGCAACCACATGGTGGCTCACAACCGTCAGTAATGGGATCCAATGCCCTCTTCTAGTGTGTCTGAAGACAGCTACAGTGTACTCATATACATAAAATAAATACATCATATACATAAAATAAATACATCATTTCTTTCAAAAATGATGTGCTGCTTTGTTTTTGTTGTTGTTGTTTTAAAAATAATGCAGGCTGGGCGGTGGTGGCGCACGCCTTTAATCCCAGCATTTGGGAGGCAGAGTCAGATGGATTTCTGAGTTTGAGGCCAGCCTGGTCTACAGAGTGAGTTCCAGGACAGCCAGGGCTATACAGAGAAACCCTGTCTCGAAAAACCAAAATAATAATAATAATAATAATAATAATAATAATAATAATGTAAAAGCTATAGAGATATCTGGTACTTTGTGAATAAAGACAAGGGAAAGGCCACAGTTCAGACGCATTTTCTTCGTCTTTTCCATATGCGGTAACTGAACTGATATCAAACATGCAGATAAAGAGGACTGACTATATATACTGTAATAGTGCTGCAGATAAAGAGGGCTGGCTGTATATGCTGTAATAGTGCTGAATTTAAAGTAGGATGGTGTTTAATTATCAGGCTCCAGAGACGTTTACAAATGCTACAAGTATTAATAAAAACTCAAAAACTAGTTGATTAAGAATCAATGTCAAGAGGCTGGGGATAGTAGTAGAAGCCTTGCCTAGCAATTATGAGACCCATGGATCAATCCCCAAATCGCACAGAAATAAATAATGCTGTTAATGAGCCTAGAATGGTGATACCTGTCTGTAATCGCAGCCCTCAGAGGGTGAGGCGAAAGAGTCTCTGAGCAAGACCATATTAGGATTACATAGTGAACCTGCCCCAAAACAAAGGAAGACACCCTCCCTGGCAATGAAATGCTATAATCACATAATGAAGATTCAAGAAAAAAATAGGGATTAAAGTAAAACATTATGGTAAAATCTATAATGAACTTTCCAACTCAAAGAATTGGAAACTAATTGAAAATTCAATGAAGACAACTGTCATTAAAAATTAGGCATTGCAAGTTATAGCTAAAAGAAATCATGTATCCACAGCAATATTCATTTGGCAACTATATGAAAGGAGGAAAAATACCTCAATTTGGGCATGAGAGCTCACAATCGAGCACTTGGGAAGCTGAAGGAGGAGGATTATCAACCTAGACTACACAGAGAATCACACTTAAGATTATGCTACAGATTAGGATTACAGCTAATACTAAAAATATCCCCCCAAAAACCAAATTGTATACAGCACAATAATAGAATGTTCACCAAAATATATGAGGGCCTTTATCTTATGTGCAACATATTCTCCCCACCTCCCCCCGCCTCTCTCTCTCTCACACACACTCACACACACACGTGATCTGAAAATATATAGTATAGATAGAAATGCCTCTGAGCTAATAGTATTTGAAAAAAAGAGTCATAGAAAGAGCTACAAGTGTACGAAGATGTACAGGGAAGTTCATTCATTAAGGCACTATTCAGAACAGCTCAATGTGATGAATTACATGAATATTCACCAACAGAGAAAATGGCTTAGCAAACTGTGGCATTCCAAGATAGGAAAGTGACAGAAAAAGCCTATATGTCTAATGACATGGAAGACTCTAACCATATAAGTATCATTAAGGCAGAATAACCATTGCAGATACCGGAAGTAAATTCTGTAACTATGTTGTTTTTGCTACCCACAAGGGAAAGCAAGGCTAGGTTTCCATATTTATGAAATAATAATAATAACAGTAATAATAATAATCCAGAGTTGCAGTTGGTTAAATGTGGACCTAGGAGAAGCTCTCCCAAGGGAGCAGCAAAGAAGTTATTTCTCACATACCACCCACCATCTCCTTTAAAGGGATTTTAATATTTCATCTACTATTGTCCTGAATACCTTTAAATAAAACTCTGTATACACAGTTTAATATTAGAATGCAGACTGGCCCATGAATATTCCTGCTTGCGTCCAGAGCAACGAACTCTCATTACAGGGGAGGTCAGTGCTTGTCCCAGTTCCTCTTCTGCCTGAGACAGGAAGACCCTGGAGGTGAAAGACTAGGTTAGATAAATACCCCCTTCCCTTCTACATTGTCCTGGTTCTTTCTATTTTCTTGCTATAGTTGTACTATTTATGCTTATCTTACTCTGAGAAAACATGGATAACAATCAAATCCTGGGAAATTCTTGCTCCCTCATGGCATCAATGCCTGACTTTCCCCTTTCTGCGAGCAGATCCCAGGATCCCCAGAGCCAACAGAATCAAGATGCATATATTTAGTTCAGTCACCTTCTCATTGTTCCTGTGTTCTTTCACTGAGAAAAGCAAACAAAAGAATGTTTAAATTTGAGGCTTCTTGATTCAGCGCCAAAAAGCAATATTCTGTTCCTCGATCAAAGCAAACGAAACATGACCTCATTTGTTTCCCAGCAGTCTAGCCTACAGGACTACGAAGTTTGCAGTCACACTAAAGCAAGGGTGCTTCTGAACCAGGCTGTGAAAAATGAATGAAGTAAAAACTAGCTTACTACAAAATTCCACCTTGAGTCATCATTGTATTTACATAGTCAAAATACTTTGAACAACAGTTTTTCAAAAGAGCAATGTTTTTATCAGTGTTAAGTAATATATTTCTCTTACTTCCTTGTGATATATTTTAATCAACTCAGATCTAAATAAATCCCGTCTTCCCTCTAAATAATGACTGGAAGGAATCTCCCACAATGCTTCTACAGGTCACAAATGCAGCTGCAGGGTGAGTTCTGCTTAATCTTCCTGACAGATCAAAGATGGTGACTGTCCCAGGTCCTAGCATGCTGAGTTCCAGACGGTGGTCCTGGACACTGCTGCTGGGATAAGCCACGTGCTTACTTGTACACTCCCAACAAGTGGACTCCACACATCACATACTCTCTTGGCAGAACCACAGCTCACCCTCATGGAATCACTTAAAGAGACTCTAATTGGCAACCTATGACAAACTAAAGAAGACAGTCTACGACTCCACAATTTATAAAGAAACTTGCTGATAAACACTCAGAAAGGGGGTCCTGGTCATTGTAGAGCTAGGTCTAAACTCCTTCTCCAGAACTGAGGCCAACATATTGCTTTATGATAATAAGAACGACATGTAGACTAGGGGATGGAGAAGGTCTGTGCTGAAAAGAAGTCAAACTGGGTAGCTAGAGAGATGGCTCAGCAGTCAAGAGCACTGACTGCCCTTCCAAAGGTCCTGGGTTCAATTCCCAGCAACTACATTATGGCTCACATCCATCTGTAATGAGATCCAATGCCCTCTTCTGGTGTGTCTGAAGACAGCCACAGTGTACATGTACATAAGATAAATAATTAAAAACAGAGGTCACGTTAACAGTCCACAGAGATTCTGAAGAGGCCAGGGCCTAGTGTCCTCCTACATGGGTGTGCATCGGATTACGAACTTCTGCTACATTCCTGGGTTTTAGCCATTCTGAAAAATAATTTGTGTACTAGGTTTTCATAAGGCAGCTGACCTACTCTTCAATAGGATGTTTAGCTCCTTATCTGTATCCATCAACAGACTCTCTCGTGCCAGAGCACATGACCAGAGAGAGTTGGGCATCGATCCAAGAGCCAGAAACACATTGGCTTCACCTGCTCAAAATCCCCTCACTTCATCAAACTGTTTTTAAGCCAGTTTACCCATCTTCCACATCACTCATTTCTCCATCTGTAACATGCCTCATTTAATAAACTGCCTTAATGCACTTAAAACACTTCTCTTTGGAGTGCAGGCTTCTAATTAGGATATTTCAAATGAATGCTGGATAATCCTAGCATGTGGCTTTGTGA
>JADRCC010576518.1:0-23080 GCA_019843855.1 Hylomyscus alleni
TTCATTCCCCACTGCCTTGTCTTATTCTTGTCTTATTCCCTTGACCATCTCTTGCTGGTTCTCTCTCTTCAACCACTTGGTACCCCATATTCTTTCATGCCATAGTATTTCTTATTATTCATTTTCTTCCTTACCTTCTTTTAATATTTCTTTATAAAAAGTAGAACACATGTAAGATAAAAATATGTCACCCCTCTTAGTCTTGCTTATTTTCTCTAACACGATGGTCTCAGTTGTAACCATTTTTTTGCACTTCATGGTTTCATTTTCCACACAACTGAGTATAATTCCATTGTGTGTACAGTTTCTTTATCCATTCTTGTGTGGATGAACATATGGATTAGTTTGCTTTCCCAGCTGTTGTAAGTAGAGCAGCAATAAACACCAGTGTGCAAAACTGATTAGTAGATTGACTTAGTGTCAATCAAAAGTCAGGGTCTTGGTAGCTGTATTTTTAGAATGTGAATGCAGCAGTTCACATTCCCATCAGCAGTGTATAGAGCTTTTCTATTCCTGAATCTTCACCTGCACCTCTTGTCATTTCATTTCTTGGTGATAACAATTCTGACTGGGATGAGAGAGCATATTGAAGTTAACTTAATTTATACTTACTTCATGGTTAACAATGCTGATGCTATTTGTTTTTCATTAATTAATTATTTTACACTCCATATTTTATTTCCCTTTCACAGTCTACGGCTCCGCACCCCATTCCTCCTCCCCATACCCGTGTCTCCAAGAGGATGTTCCCATCCCCCACCCCACCTGACCTCTATTATTTTTTTACTTTATTGTCTTCTGTCTAGATAGTGGTTTATTTTTTTATTTTTTATTAGATATTTCCTTTATTTACATTTCAAATGTTATCCCCTTTCCTGGTTTCTCCTCTGAATAAATACCTATTCCTTCCCCTCTCCCCCTGCTCACCAACTTACCCTCTCCTGCTTCTTGGCCCTGGCATTCCCCTACACTGAGACATAGAGCCTTCACATGACCAAAGGCCTCTCCTCCCATGGATGACTAACTAGGCCATCCTCTGCTACATATGCAGCTGGAGCCATGAGTCCCACCATATGTACTCTTTGGTAGTTTAGTCCCTGGGAGTTCTGAGGGAACTGGTTAGTTCATATTGTTGTTGTTCCTATGGGGATGCAAACCCTTTCAGCTCCTTGAGTCCTTTCTCTAGCTCCTTCATTGGGGACCCTGTGCTCAGTCCAATGGATGCCTGTGAGCCTCTACTTGTGTATTAGTAGGGTACTGGCAGAGCCTAAAAGGGGACAGCTATATCAAGCTCCTGTCAGCCAGCACTTGCTGGCATCCACAATAGTATCTGGGTTTGGTGATTGTATATGGGAAAGATTCCCAGGTGTGGCAGTCTCTGGATTGTCCTTCCTTCAGTCTCTGCTCCATTCTTTGTCTTTGCAACTCCTTCCATGGCTATTTTGTTCCTCTTTCTAAGAAGAATCTAAGTATCCACACTTTGGTCTTCCTTCTTCTTGAGTTTCGTGTGGTTTGTGGATTATATCTTGGGTATTCTGAGGTTCTGGGCTAATATCCACTTATCAGTGAGTGCATACCATGTGTGTTCTTTTGTGATTGGGTTACCTCACTCAGGATGATATTCTCCAGATCCATTTATTTCCCTAAGAATTTCATAATTTCACTGTTTTTAATAGCTGAGTAGTACTCCCTTGTGTAAATATACCACATTTCTGTATCTATTTTCTGTATCTGTATTCATGTAGCCCCATGTTGAGGGACATCTAGGTTGTTTCCAGATTCTGGTTATTATAAATAAGGCTGCTATGAACATAGTGGAGCATGTGTCCTTATTACATGTTGGAGCATCTTCTGGGTATATGCCCAGGAGTGGTATGGCTGGGTCCTCAGGTAGTACTATGTCAATTTCCTGAGGAACCCCCCAAACTGATTTCCAGAGTGATTGTACCAGCTTGCAGTCCCACCCTCAATGAAGGAGTGTTCCACTTTCTCCACAACCTAGCCAGTATCTACTATCACCTGAGTTTTTTTAATCTTAGCCATTCGGTCTTGTATGAGATGTAATCTCAGAGTTGTTTTGATTTGCATTTCCCTGATGTCTAAGGATATTGAACATTTCTTTAGGTGCTTCTCAGCCATTTGGTCTGTAAAGCAAAGGACACTGTCAATAGGACAAAACAGCAACCAACACATTGGGAAAAGATCTTTACCAATCTTATATCCGAAAAATGGCTAATATCTAATATACACAAAGAACTCAAGAAGTTAGGCTCCAGAGAACCAAATAACCCTATTAAAAATGGGGTACAGAGCTAAACAAAGAATTCCCACCTGACCTCTAAACTCCCTGGAGCCTCCAGTCTCCTGAAGATTAGGTGTATCATCTCTGAATGATCAGAGACCCAGCAGTCCTCTACTGTGTGTGTGTTGGGGGCCTCCTATCAGCTGGTGTGTGCTGTCTTCTTGGTGGTCCAGTGTTTGAGAGAAATCAGGAGTCCAGATTAATTGAGGCTACTGTCCTCCTATAGGGTCACCCTTCTCCTCAGTTTCTTTCAGCCTTCCCTAATTCAACAACAGAGGTCACTGCTTCTGTGCATTGGTTGGGTGCAAACATCTGCATCTGACTCTTTCAGTTTGTCGGATCTTCCAGAGTGAAGTCATGCTAGGTCCCTTTTTTTTTTTTAGTGTTCCATATCCTCAGTAATAGTGTCAGGCCTTGGGACCTCCTCTTGAGCTGGATCCCACTTTGGGACTGTCACTGGACCTTCTTTTCCTCAGGGTCCTCTCCATTTCCATCCCTGTAATTCTTTCAGACAGGAACAATTATGGGTCAAAGTTGTGACTATGGGATAGCAACCCCCTCCCTCACTTGATGTCCTGTCATCCTCTCCCTACTGTCAGGCATTTCATCTAAGGTCCCTCCCTTTGATTCTTGAAAGTCTCTCACCTCTCAGGTCTCTGGTGCATTCTGGAGGGTCCCCTCAACCTCCTATCTCCAGAGGTCTTCTGTTTCCGTTATTTTTGCTGGCCCTCAGGGCTTCAGACCTTTTCCTTCACAGAATACTAGACCAGGTTCCCCTCCCCCCCAACTCCTTCCCCTTCCACTTTCCCTGTCAGGCTCCTCCCTCTCTCTTCACTTGTGATTGCTTTCTTCTGCCTTCCAAGTGGGACTGAGGCATCCTTACTTGGGCACTGCAGCATGTTAATCTTTTTAAGTTCTGTGGACTGTATCTTGGGTATTCGGTACTTTTCAGATGGCATCAAATATTTATTTTCCATTTGTTTTCCTTTCTGTGAAAACTGTAATTTCAATTCATTAATCTATTTATCAATTACATGCCTTGGTTTTCTGTTGTATTAATATTTACCATCATTTATATACTCTGTATATAAATCTCTCAGTGATATGTTGTCAACAAAGACGTTCCAATTCTGAAGGCAATTTATTCATTCTGATTAGTATCTTCTTATCCATGTAGCTTTCCAATTTTATATAATCTTATGTGTCAATTCTTTGAATTACTGCCTCTGCTTTAGAAGGCTTTCTGCATCTATGCCTATATTACTAAATGTTTCACTTGTGTTTTTATCATTAGAGAAACTGTTAACTTTCAAAGTTTTATGTCTTAACATTCAAATGCATGATCAATTTTGAATTGAAGTTTGATGAATGAGAACTACGGACACAGTTTTACTCTTCTACTGGTAACTCTTTCTTCTGAGCACAAGTTGTTACGAAGGCTTTTTCTAAAATATCTTTCAATCATTGTTGAAAAGTTGGTGGCTATAACTGTAAGGGTTTATTTCTGGGTCTTCTTCTCTGTTCCTTTGATATACATATTTCTTTTATTCCAGTACTGTGCTGTATTTCTAACTATAACTCTGTAATATAATTTGAGGTCAGATAATGTGTTGTTTCAAGAGAATGGTACCAAACATAGTGCTACATCGTGGTTTTTGCTTCTGTAAAATTTGTCACTAAATAGCACCCCTAGCTCATCTGGTTTGGTGAATGCAAGTCCATGTTGTTGACCCCATGTGTACCCTTCACTAATGTCACCACTACCACTCTATGTGTGAGTGTGTGTGTGTGTGTGGGTGGTCCTGTGCATTTGATAATGAAAGGAATTGAAAGGAAAGAGGTTGATTTCTGCCCATAGAATAAGTCACCATTAATGCTTGATTCTGGAAGTTCTCCTCTACTGAGGTAACCTTTTGGTGAATATTTATATGTCACACAAGTATCTTCCTGTCCTTTTTTACATCTAGAGATTTATATTCAAATATCCCTTTCTCATATGTTTCTCTCATCAGTTTTGCAATTATGATCCTTCCAAGTCTCTACTAATCAACCATACCATGGTGAATTTATATATAACTTCTTATTTTGCCATTTTTCTACCACAAATGTGTGTGTGTGTGTGTGTGTGTGTGTGTGTAAGCTTGTTTGTAGCAAATCAGTTAATCATGATACTGCTCAACTATTATAGTCCATCAGGAATATTCCAGAAAGTGGCTATAATGCTATAGCTCTTCACAGTCAGCTCATGTTTACAGAGCACATAGAAATATCCTAGATCTTGTTTTCAGTTAAACAAAATGAAGTACCTCATAAGACTTTGGTGCATACTTAGCAAGAGATAGTCTGTGACAAGAGCACATCCATGTTTCTGGTATAGTGAGTTCAATAACACCCAGTGCATACCAATGTACAATTCAGTTTTGCAGGACTTGTTAAGCAATCAATTTTCACTAAAGCATGGGAACAGACCTAGAACTGTGTCTCCTAAATGAAGGAAGTTCTTTGAAGATGACTAAAGGACCTTGCTCAAGAATTCTAAAGTACTCCATATGCCTATATGGGTCTGACAAAGGCTCAATATAGAAACTCTACTATTGACATCTCATGAATCATTAGGACCATAGGATCATATGTTATATATGATATAACAGTCTGTACAGCAAACTACAGATACTGAAGAAACTTCTCTTCTTGTAGGCCTGAATAAGAAATAGAATGTTTTAATTTTTTTCAGTGATTCAGGTGCCCATTCCCACATTCCCACAATTCATTTTGTGAAAGGTACCCATGTGACGAATGTGCTTTCTTCAAACTCGAAGAAATTTGCTAAGATGTTTTACTTCTTTGTAAGAGGCGATGCCAGATACGATAAATTATCTTTTATCTTATAAGGAATATTTCTGTATGGACAACATCACTGTACTCCTCAGAATTTTATTGAACTGGAAGGCTTTTACATTTTGATAGGAATTTTTCTCATACTGTGATGGGTCAATGCTTTACTAAGTCTGCAGTGACTGCTACCTGCTTTTCACTCAGTCCAATCAGCATAAAGTCACCAATGTAATGGCGCAGTATAGTACCTTTCTGAAGAGAAAGGTAGTTTAGATTCTTGAGAACAAAATAATGATATAGGGTGAAAACATTAATATGCCCAAGATAAGAAAGTGAAGTTGTATTGCTGGCCTTGCTGAAAGTAAATTGCTTCTGATAGACCTTTTAGGCAAGTATGAAGAGAAAAACAGCTAGATCAATAGCTGTATATCAAATACGAAGGGATGTATTAAGCTTCTTGAAGAAGAAAAGCATATCAAGCACACCAGCTGGAATAAGAATCACCATTTGATTAACCTTACAATAATCAACTGCCATTCTCTAACAGCCATACATCTTCTGCACAAGCCTAAGAGGTAAGTGAAATGGAGATATAGTGAGAACCACCATGTCTGCAATTTTAGATTCCTGGTGCTGGAGCTATTCTCTTCAGTCTCTCAAGGTGTGTAGTACTGGCATTTACCTACTATTGTCTCAGGTGGAAGCAGCGCTATTGTTTCCATGACCCATTCCAACAGTCATACCTCTCACCCAAAGGGGTTCTGGGTTCATAAACTGAATAAAGTCCAAAAATTGGTCATGGTATCCTAAATTCTGACTGCTGTAATCCAAGTGAGTATTATTCATCTTCTCTTCCCCTTCTTTCCTCTTAACTACCTGAACCTCACTCCCATTCCACAACCTCTTCTTGTTTCATTTCACATGTGTCCATTCATACTGGCCCTTCCTCCATTTCTTCAAATTCCTTTTAGCCTCTTTTGTTTTGGTCTGAACACATAATCACACAACACACACACACACACACACACACACTATCCCCCCACACCAATCTAGTATCCAAAAATGAAGGACATCATGAGGTTGTTTTTTCTGAATTTGGGTCACCTACATTAACAAGACACTTTCTGACTGAGTAAATTTTACTTCAATTTTTGTAATTTCATTTTTCTTTACAGATGAACAAAATTTCATTTCATAAATGTTCCATATTTTCTTTATCTGCTCATTTGTTATTGAGCTGTTTCCATTTCCTTGCTAACATGAATACAGCAGCAATAATCATAGTGTGAATATATTTCTTCTGTATGGGGCAAAAGAGATTGATCAGTATGCATGCACTTCTCTATCAGAGGACCCAGGTTCAAATCCCAACACCCATGTCAGGCAGCTTGCAACCACCTATAACTCCAGTTCTAGGATATTTGACACCCCCTTATGAAGGCACCTTGTACTGCACTCATGTTAGAGAGATGGTAAAGCTACACCCACACATTCAGACAACTAAAAATTATGTGTGTGTATGTATGTATATATGTACGTATGCACATATAAGTATGTATGTATGTATAAAATATCTGAGCAGTATGAAGATTCCTTAATACATATGCCCAGGACTGTTATAACTGGGTCATATGGCTGTTTTATTTCCCAGTTTTCTAGGAACCACCACACTGGTTTCTATAGTGGCCATAGTGTTTTTGAAGTTTTGGCAACAGAGGCTAGAGTTGCTGTTTCCCTGTATCGTCCCAAGCATTTGTTGTTAGAGTTTTAGATGATAATCATTCTGATTCTGGTGAGGTTGTATCTCAAAGTCATTTTAAAATGTGTTTCTCTGTTGATCTAGAATGTTGAACAGTATTAAAAATATCCTTCAGCTGTTTGTATTTATTTTTTATAGTACCATTTGTTTATTTCATTAGCCTATTTATTGATTATAACATTTTTAGTGTGTATGTTTAATTTTTAAAATTCTTTATAAATTTTAGATATTAGCCCATAGAATGAAGCATAGCTAGCAAAGATTTCTTCTATTCTGATGCTATTTGCTCTGCTCATACTTTCTTCTTATGTAAAAAAAATTAATTTCATATCATACCATTAGTTAATTTCAAGGACTATTTTCTGTGCTATAAGAATCTTGTCTTAAAATGTTTAAAATACTTAAACTAAAACTAAAATGTTAAAACTGTTTCCATGTATCTGTACCTTGAAAGATATTCCTCATGTTTTCTTCCAGAAGTTTTAGCATTTTAGATTAAACACTAAAGTTTTCCATCTACATTTAAATGATTTTTGTGAAGTTAGAAATAGTTGGTTGAATTTGATAATTCCATAAATAGATATTCAGTTTTGTTATCACCACATCTAGCTACACCAGAGAGAGATATAAAAGAAAAAAATAATAAAGGAAAAAATCAACCTGCCACTATTTGCAAAAGACATGATTCTGTATTATTCTGATCATAATTTCCCCTCCCCCACTCCTTCCAAATCTTCATCTCCCAACCCACCTAACTTCATGCCCTTCAGCTCTTTCTTTAGAAAACAGTCAAACAAACAACAATGAAAAAGGATTAAAAACAAAAACAAACAATAGAAATAGTCCACACATATTTGCTCACATACTAACCCATAAAAACATAAAATGAGAAATCATAATATGCTAGTAAAATAAAAAATGCCCAAGCAAGGCAATATGAAACAAAACATACACAAAAATTCCAGTGATAGCTATCTACTACTGAGTATGAGACCTGCCCCTAAGTGTTGAAAATATACCTGGTGAGATGCCATTGATGAAAAATTATTGTTCATTCACAAGTGGATGTTGTTTGGAGATAGCTTCTTCGCTGGTGATGAGAGCTCCTGTCCATTTTCCCCCAGTGACCATATCTGGCTTGGACCTGTGCAGACCCTTTTAGTGCTGCCACAGACTTTGTGAGTTCTTATGTGCTGCAGTCCTGTTTCTGGAAGACACTCTATCCTTGGTATCCTCTATCCACTCTTGCTCTTATAATCATTTGGCCTCCTTTTCCTCATAGCTCCTGGAGAACTCATGGGAGGGGTTTGATGAACTCTTCTGTTTAGTATTGAGTGCTCCAAACTCATTTTTAGCACATTTTCTGGTTGTGGATCCCTGTATTAGTTTCCATCTACTGCGAGAGGAAGCATCTTTGATGATGGTTGTGTGAGGGATTGGTCTTATGGGTATAGCAGAGCAATCTTAAGCAGAAAGAACACAGTTGGAGATACCATGTTATCTGACCTCAAATTGTTCTACAGAATTGTACTGACAAACACCCATAGTAATAGCCTAAAACCACACAGATAGACCAATGTAATACAATAAAGAACCCATAAATAAATTCACATATCTATGTACACCTAGATTTTGATGAAGGTGTCAAAAACATACACTGGAAAATTAAAGTTTATTCTGGATTATTAGTGATAGAAGTGCTGTATTTTCTCAGATATGCCATCTCTCTTATCACTTATTCTTCTGCTTTTAAAGTCATAATGGTTGGGTTGTTTGGTTTTTTTGGTTTTTTTTTTTTTTTGGCTTTGGTTTTAATTAATTAATGGAGTGTTCAGTTTCCACCATTTTTCATTGTTTTTCTTTTCTTTCTCTCTTTTCTTTTGTTCTTTGAGAACTTCAGTGTGTTTTTACCATAGTCCACCATTCCCCAATTCATTCCAGATCCATTTCCTTCCCTATCTATGCTACTTGTATACATTATTTTACTTTTTTAACAAATCAAGTCCAGATTATATATATTCATCCTGATTATATATATTTGGATGTTTGGTTTTTCACTGGATTGTTTACAAGCTAATAGGGCTATACATTTTAAACCATCTGACTTTCCCTCTTCCAGAAATTTAGTTGCCAATAGCCCCTTGTTTAACTGTGGAACTTTATGCCTACCTCTCATCTACAAATTGGGATTTTGTCTGAGTTAAACTTGCAAATGATTTGTACATGCCATGACAACTACTGTGAGTTCATCTGTACAGCTGCCCTATTGTCTTCCAAATATAGTACTTTCTTGCAGTTAGTTACTACCTCTGTAGTATTTCCATTTCCTCTTCCATAATGATGTCTTATCCTTGGGGTAGAGTTAAATAGGTATTCTATTTAGGATTGGACATTCTCTAGTCTCTTATTCTCTGCCCTTGACTATTTATGGGTCTTTGTGTTAATCATCATGACAAAATAAGTATCTCTGATGAAATTTGACAGATGTGCTAATCTATGAATCTAACAAATACTCATAGGGATTCAGCTTAATACCATGTTTATTTAGCAGAATAAACCTTAGGGCCTATCACCTATCTAGCTTCAGGTTCTCAGCCTATACAATGGTTCTGGGTTTGAATTCTACTTGGATAGCTTTAAATTTAACAAGAGTGTAATTGGTTACTTGCATGATGTTGCCATTGTTGCAACAGTGAATATATCTTGCCAGGCCAGATGTTATTGTAACATGAAGAATTTACAGCTGGGTGATACTATAACTTCTTTGATAGGGTACATATAACATTTCTGTTCTTTGAAATCAAGCAAGTAGTGATGAAGCTTCCAGGTGACACCTGCCTAATTTCTCCATGTTTATGACTCAAGCATTTGGGATCATAATCAATAGCACTGGTAATTGCCTGCAATGTTTGATAGTCTGTGAGAATTCACTGGTCAAAAAACTACAAGAAAAGGTAACTCCTTCTGGGCACCTAACTTTTATGTGTTATACAGTGTTGTCCTTATCCTGGTATAGGGGAACACCATTTTAACCTATTTTGTGTGAAGGGGGAGGAGGGTATGCATATGTCCAAAGCTTCTAAAGTACTAGGTAGTTTTCCATATGAATTTTTCAAAACACTTTAGTTTTCCTCTTTAATCCTTTACAATACTGTAGTCTATTTTTTATCACTTGAAATCTACCCCATGGTCCATTGATAATTTCCTGGCTTCTGTAGTTACTTCAAATTAAACACAAATATCTGAAGAATTAAAGCTAAAATCCACATACAATAGGAAATGTGACATGTATCATTGTGGGCCTGGGTTACTTCACTGAGAATGATTGTTTCTAGCTTTATATCAATTTACATATGAGTTTCATTACATTTTTTTTTTCTTAATGGCCAAATAACATTCGATTGTGTAAATATACCACATTTTCATTATCCTTTTATCAGATAATGGGCATTTGGTTGTTTCAATTTCCTGATTGTTCTGAATATAACATCAATGAACATAGATGGGCAAGTATCTTAATACTAGTGTGTAGGTTCCGTTGGGTAAATGCTCAAGAATGGTATCACTTAGCAGATAGATTCCTCATGGTTTTTTTTGGATGCTCCACACTCATTTCTGTAATGGCTGCAAGATTCCACATAAAATAGCTTGGAATAAATATGGAGTAAATAAACAAAATATGTTTTTAGTTTTAATCTCTTCTTATTTGTTAAATTTTATTTCTGTGGTCATGTCTTTCTAACCTATGTTGTTAATCTTGTTATCCATTTTGTTGATTTTTTTTCCCTTGTGTCATGGGCTTTCCTCTCCAAGAACTGCACTGAATACACCTCCTTGTTTATTTCCCCTTTAATCTCAATCATTATATGACAGAGAAAAGAAGGCAAGTTAAGTAAATGAGACAGAAGAAAAGTAAAGAAGAATGTTACAGTGGGAAAGAGAAAAGTGTAAAATACTTTTAAAAAGAAAGCAACAGGGTATTTTCTCAAAATAAGAATAAAATAAAAATATGACTAAATGTAAGAAAGTGAATAAAAATTAAAAATATTGAGTCCAGGAAAGTCCCCAAGCTAAACAACCAATGCATGTATGCAAAGGGCCTAGTGCAGACCCATGCAGGCTCTCTAATTGCTTTTTCAGTCTCTATGAACCTCTGAGTCCAGCTTAGTCGATTCTGTGGACTCATAACAGTGGGCGTGCGGATAGGATATGTTTCTTTTGCCTGCTCATGAGTCCATTTTCCTTCTACTTGGTTGCCTCCTTCAAGCTTGATGTGAAGGGTTATGCCTATTTTTATTGCATCTTTTTATACCATGTTCAATTGATCACTAGGAGGCTTGCTGCTTTTCTGAAGAGAAATGAGAATCAGTATATCTGGGGGTAGAGAGGAGGTTGGAGGTATTCTGGGAGGAGGGCGTTCGCATTGGAATGTATTATGGGAGAGAATCCTTTTTTTTTTTCTTCTTAAATTAAAACTTTTTTTTTCAAGTAAACCATTTTCCTCCATGGAGTCTCCAGAACAGTAACATTCCTCAAATACATAAACTATACTTCTACTTGGGACACAATGCAATTCTTAATGACCATACTCATTGAGTTGGTAGCATTCAATATGCAGCTGTCTTCTAGTCCCAGTTGAAGAATATTCAGGTCTGAAAACAAACAGATGAAAGCGTAAGTGACCTTGGTTGAGTTACTCCATGTTAGAGGGTTGTGAACCTTGTTTTTCTTTTAGTTCAACACTGGGTGATTAATGATCTTGGTTAACAGAGACAGAACATTTCTGCTGTAGGGTTTCCAAAGGTCCCATTGAAATATAAATTGTGACAACTACCTGGAAACCTGGATCAGTGGGTAAGATCAGGCATATTCCTGTCAGGAGCAGAATGTGATAATCAAAAAAAGGGTGCAGCTGCTAGTTCCCCATGAACATGAAAAAAAAATGTTGTATGCCACCTAGGCGGTCAGTTTGGACATCTCTTTTATTCCTTTGTGTTGTGAAAATACATGCACAAGAAGCACAAAATTAATCGAAGAAAGGCATGGTGACCTGAGCGTTAGAACCTGAAGACTCCAGTAGAGAGTGTGATACAACAAGGACAACAGAATGAATGAGGGAGAATCAGTTGCCTCCATATGCCCAGAACAACTGCAGGGGAAGTGAGTAGACCCTACCACCCATTCTCTTTTCAATTTCCTCAGGAAAGGAAATCTACAAGAATCCGGAGGGAGCAATTTCTAGAATTTTTATGAAGAAAACAAACCAAGTAGGCAACAGATGGGCTGTGGTAGATAGATGATTACAGCTGGCAGAGTGTTGCTCAGATCTCTAGGAAATGAAGAATGGGTCCGCCCAGCAGCTGAGAGGACTAACAGTAACCAACCTGTTTTTGCTGCCAGCCCTCCTCAAAGACTGAATCACTTGCAAAGAATTTCCTTGCTCATGGGGATAGGTACAGGTTACCTGTTCATTTGGTAGCATGAATCTGAAACTAATAAGATGAGAAAGCATAATCTTTGATCTTGTTTGGTCTTGGTCTGACAGAGAGAGGGGGTGAGGGGGAGAGAAGAAAAGCAAAACAAATTCTACAAAGACTCAAAACTCCAGAACTTTCCATTGTTTTGATTATGACTGACTTTGAGACTGAGTTACCACTTTACCTATCTCTCCATCAGTTCTTTATTTTGCAGGTATTATTTTGCATATTCTCCATTTAACACTTACCTTTTTTTACATTTAACTGTATCTTGTTCCTGAGTTACTCAATCTGTGTACAAGCTAATCAAAGAAATGGTTTCTCTAAGTTTACCAGCTAGTGGGAACATATCAATCCATTTTAAGATTAAGGATTTTGATGCAAAGAATAATGTAGTTCTTAAATTGCAGATCAGTTCTCCAACCTTCTTAATTATTTCTCTGGATAACCATTAAAGAGCTGGATAAAACCTCTTTAAAGATAGACCTTATATGCAAAGTTTGAAACCTGTTCAGTGTAAACTAAAAGTCAATCAAAGTGGTCATCACAATGTATAATTTTCATTGTCAACTTGACTTTCTTGTAAATAGTCTAGGATACACACGTCAGGACATGTCTGTTAAGGCATTTCCAAGGTTTAACCTAAAAGGAAAAATCCACACTGACTGTGAGAAAGCACTATCCCATAGGCTGGATACCTGCACTGAAATTCTGCTTCTTGACTGTGGACACAACTGGACTAAATCACCTCATGCCCCTAGCCCATATGGCCCCTACAGGGATGGACTATACCCTCCAACCACTGGCCAAAATAAAAGTTGCTCTTTTAGCTTCTTTAGGCAAGTATTTTGCTGTAGCAACAAAAAAGGTGATTTGCACAGCTGTGGGGGGGGGGGGTACGAAAGTGAACAAGGTGGAAGAAGTGGGAAGAGAGCAAAGCACCCTAAGTTTAGGCAACTCCTCCAGGAGTCCAGAGGTCCCAAACAAGGTCTGTAATCTGGGATAGCCTCAGGCACAAGGTTAAACTATGCAAAGGGCCTGAGGCCAGGGTGGTGGCTGCTTCTCCTGACAACCAGGAAATCTGGATGATTGGCCCCTCCCCTACAGGCGAAGGTGCAGAAGAGACAGATTCTGCTAAACAAAGCGTGCCCACATCCCATATGCTCTTGGGTACGTAACTGTACCCTAACTGGCTGAAAACTGTCTATAAGCTTATGTACTAAACAGTAAAGTTAGGCTGCTACCTGATGCTGGTCTCCTGAATGCGAAGCCTGGGAACCTTCATAAGCTCTCCCTGAATATTTGCCCCATTTCCCAGTTCCTGTTCCCACATGTAGCTATGATTTCACATTATTTTTCAAGGAACTTTTTAATGTAGTTCCTTAAATTTAATAAAAGGTCTTTTAAAAATGATATTGCAAGATCAAATATCATCCCAGAAGATAATATATAATTCCATTTATGTAATACTTTAGAATACTGTTTGATGTGTGTGTGTGTGTGTGTGTGTGTGTGTGTGCATGTGTGTTAAACCCAATGCTTTCCAAATGTATTACTGTTCGAGAAACAGTCAAAACTTGAACTTGATTTATGAGATAGATTCTGAACTCTACTTAACCTTTGAAAAAGCAGACAAATCTTGTTGGGAAAATTCTGAATGGACTTGTAACTTTTTCAATTTTTCTTTTTTAAAGGACACATTTAACCTGTATATTTAATCAATTTGGATATGACACAGAATTTTTAATATCATAAAGTTCATTCTAGAAGCCCTCTTCAGGCAAGTGTCCAGTTATTGTTACCTCTCTAAAAAGAACTGCTGTCCTAGGATGATATCACCAAGAGCTTTTGTCTTTTAGGAATGTAAAAGAAAATAGTCACAAATTATAGGAACCTTGCTATGTTTGTAAGATCTATCTATTATTGAATTTATCAATAATTTTAGAATTGTCATTCCTGTATAGTATTTATATAGATATTCTACTTATGTTTTTATCTATTCTAAATTAGATGATGCATTTTGTTCAATTTATATCTGTCAAGGATAAGGCTTTTTTATTATTAATTATTTTATTTATTTACATCTCAAATGTTGTCCTACTTCCTGGTCTCCCCTTTACAAATCTCTCCACTCTACTTCCCCTCCCCTTTGCCTCTAAGAGGGTGCTCCCTCATCCAAGCAAACACTTCTGCTTCACCCATCTAGCATTCCCCTTTGCTGGGGCAACAAGCCTCCACAGAACCAAGCACTTCCCCTCCCACTGATGTCAGACAAGGCAGTCCTATGCTACATATGTAGCTAGAGCCATAGACACACCCATATTGTTTGTACTCTTGCACAAAACATCATGACAAAGAAGCAAATTGGGGAGGAAAGGGTTTATGCAGCTTACACTTTTACATTGCTGTTCATCACCAACAGAAGTCAGGACAGGAAGTCACACAGGGCAGGAACTTGGAGGCAGGAGATGATGCAGAATCCCTGGAGGGGTGCTGCCTCTTGAATTGCTTCCCCCAGCTTGCTCAGCTTGCTTTCTTATAGAACCCAGGACTGCCAGCCCAGTGATGGCACCACCCACAATGGGCCCTCCCACCCTTGATCACTAATTGAGAAAATGCATTACATCTGGATCTCATGGAGGCATTTCCTCAATGGAGGTTCTTTGATAACTCCAGATTGTGTCAAGTTGACACACAAAAACAGCCAGTACACATGTACACTTTTTGGTTGGTAGTTTAGTTCCTGGGAGCTCTGAGAATTTTTGTTATTTGATATTGTTGATTTTCCCTTGGGTTTGGAGTCCTCTTCAGTTCCTTCAGTTCTTCCTCTCACTCTTCCTTTAGGGTTCCTGGGGTCAGTCCAATGGTTGGCTGTGAGTATCTACATCTGTCTTAATCTGGTGCTTGCAGAGCCTCTCAAAGGACAGCTATACCGGGCACCTGTCTGCAAGCACTTCTTGACATCAGAAATAGTGTCAGGGTTTGGTATCTGCAGATGTAATGGATCCCTAGTTGGGGAGGTCTCTGAATGGCCTTTCCTTCAGTCTCTGATCCATTTTTTTTGCCCCTGTGTTTTGTTTAGACAGAAACAATTCTGGGTTAAAGATTTTGAGATGTGTGGGTGGCCCCATCTCTCTACTGGGAGGGGGGCATGTCTATCTACTCTTCAGGTTCTAGCTCCCTGCCGTGGGGTATTTCAGCTAATGTCATTCACATTGGGTCCTGGGAGCTTCTTGCATCCCTGGTGCGTGGGTCTTTCTAGTAGTTCCCTATTTCCACCCCAGGCTGCTACATATTTCTATTCATTCTCCTGACCCTCTGGAATTCTCGACTGTCTCTTCCCATACTTAATCTCACCCCCTTCTCCCTCCTCACCCCCCCCACCAAATTTCCTCCTTCCCTTTTCCTCCCATGATTATTTTGTTACTCCTTCTAAGTGGGATTGAAGCACCCACACTTTGGCTTTCCTTCTTGTTAAGCTTCATAAGGTCTGTGAGTTGCATTGTGGGTAGTCTAAGCTTTTAGGCTAATATCCACTTATCAGTGAGTACATACCATGGATGTCCTTTTGAGTCTGGGTTACCTCACTCAGGATTACATTTTTAAGTTCCATCCATTTGCAAAATCTGTGAGGTCACCGTCTTTTAATAGCTGAGTAGTATTCCATTGTGTAAATGTACCACATTTTCTGTATCCATTCCTCTGGTGAAGGACATCTGAGTTGTGAAGGGTGTTGTTTTTCTAATTTTTTTTCTCAGCCCAATTATCCTTTGTGTAAAGGAAGGCTACTGATTTGTTTGAGTTAATTTTTATATCCAGCCACTTTGCTGAAGTTGTTTATCTGCTGTAGGAGTTCTCTGGTATAATTTTGGGGGTCACTTATGTATACGATTATACCATCTGAAAATAGTGATATCTTGACTTCTTCCTTTCCAATTTGTATCTCTTTGACCTCCTTTTGTTGTCTAATAGCTCTAGCTAGAACTTCAAGTACTACATTGAATAAAAAGGGAGAGAGTGGTCATCCTTGTCTTGTCCCTAATTTTGGTGAGATTCCTTCATATTGCTCTCCATTTAATTTGATGTTGTCTGTTGGTTTGCTGTATATTATGGACAAAGCTTTTATCAGCATTTCTAGGCAAATTTTGATGTAAATTTCATTCCACTGTTATAGCTACATATCTGAGAGTGAACTAATTGTGCCATAAAGGACATAAACATTAAATTATATACTAAATAATGAACAGTATTTTTAAATATCTTTAAAAGATTTCTTTAAATGTAATTTTATATGATGTTTTGCTGCATATTTGTCTGCATATCACATGTATGTCTGGTGCTCATAGAGTCCAGAAGAGTATATCAGACTCTCTGGAACTGAGGTTACAGGCAGTTGAAACCTGCTACCTGAGTTCTAGAAATCTAAGTTAGGTCCTCAGGAAGAGCAGTCTGTGCGCTTAACCTTCAACCCTCTCTCCAGACCCTATATCAAACATTTTTATATAATTTTTCCATTTGCATTTGTATCAGCTACATGATAATAGCTCTACATCTTGACCAACATAGGACATTTAAAAGCCTTTTGTAAGTGCCATATAGACAATATTTATCCCGGGACGACTAGTCTTTAAAAATAAGTTGTCAGTTTCATGAGAGCGGGTGCCTTGTGCATAGTACCTAAGTATTAACCTTCTGCACGTATTTGTTAATGTTAAATAGGGAGTAAGAATCATGGCAAGCAGCAAGCACAATACTTAAGGAGTTCTGCTTTACAACACGTATTGAGACAGAGACAATTTTTATAAATATAACACTTTAATCAATTTTACACTGAACTATAAATAGAAAATCAGAATTACAAAAACAATTTCATAATTTTCTACAATTCACACAAGAAGGAAATCAAGCCAATATCTAAGTCATTCATGTCGTATTAGAGCTTGAGCTTCAATTGTCTTCAAAGGAGACTCTACATTAAAATTAATTCTACATTGCATGATTTTGGTTATATATTTCTCACTCTAAATTACTATGCAAGGGTTTTAGTTACCTTTCTGAGGTCAAGTAAAGCTACTTGAGGTTGTCTGTTAGCTACTTCTCACCACTTTCTACTCTGCACCTTCCCTCTAGGCCATGGAAGAGGTCATAGTACCTACTAAATATTCAAAAGCAGATTAAGAAAAATAAGATGTCATGGAACCACCAAGAAGATACTTTAATTCTAAACATTTATGCAGCAAGGTAAAAACACCTGATTTCATATAAAAACATTACTAAATATAAAAATCACATGTTAACTCTCACACAATAATAGTGAGTGACTTCAATACCCTCCTCTCACCATTAGACCTGTCATCCAGACCAACAGTAAACAGAAATGCTTGAGTTTCTCTGATTTAGGCAAATCATGATGCTGATAGCTTATGAAGAAGAATGCAAAGTTGGGAATTCTGGAAATGCTTGAGTTAAATGTCATCATAGATCATTTCAATTCCAAAGACATTTACAAAGCACATCAACTAAACATTAAAGATGTACTTTCTTTTCAGTTGCTCATGGAACTTTCCCAAAAAATTGACAACATATTAGAACTTTAGAAAACACACATATTCCATATGCATATACATACGAGTATATATGATAGAAAGAGAAGGAAAATGGGCAAGGAAACAACCAACATTTTACATTAAACATTCTATAATTTAGGTAAATCATGTTGCTGATAGTTTATGAAGAAGAATGCTAAGTTGGGAATTCTGAATTTCTATTGAAACCTATAGGAAATGAACTACTGATGTAATTACAGATCTATTTAATCTGCAGCTCACTAGACACACAAACCCTAGAATAGTTATGCAAGTAATCCAACCAAAATCATAGGTTATCATATCAAAACATGATAATTTTGAGATTCATTTCTTGTATTTGATTGTATTATTCTCCAATGTAAACTTCTTGTGATTGAAACGTCGTGACAATATCCACAGATCAGATATACCTTATAGGGAAGCATGGTGAAAGGGTAGCATTGCTATAATATCCATTTATATATAACATTCAGTTGGTTAGTAATGATTGTCAGCATGGATCAGATAAAGAAATACTTAGGGAGACACAATTCTAGGCATATCTGTCAAAGTCTTTCCAGAGACCATTATCTCAAGAAGAAATGTAAATGAGGATGAATTAATCCCTTCAATCCCTTCATGTGTTTTTCATATAATGATGTTACTAAAAGGTAATAAGTGTAAGAGACACCTGCAATATAACTCAGTGGCTGCATATTCACTGTGCTATGAGTTTTTCTGATTCAACCAAAATATTCTGCCTTAAAATAGGTCTAGATTCTCTGTGTCGACCTGGCTGTCCTGGTACTCACTCTGTAGACCAGTCTGGCCTCGAACTCAGAAATCTGCCTCCCTCTGCCTCCCAAGTGCTAGGATTAAAGGCGTGTGCCACCACTTCCCGGCCCATCAGTAAATTTTAAATAGATTGATATGAAAAGTGTAGCACATGTTTTTAACATACTCCAGGAAACCTACCTCAAATACATGCATGAACCCCTAGTAGATGAGTTGAATTTCATTTTCAGATACAGAAATTAAATTAAGTCATTTAACTCCTAAATCCTTCTTATAACCTAATGACTGAGTGAGAAATTAGTGGTATCCCAGTAGAAGTGCTTTGAACTATGCTTTCATAAAGAATATGTGATTTAGTGACTGTCTTAGAATTTTCAGAGGATTATACTATTTACAGATTCTCTATCATCTGTTTTTGTAGTCATTCTTCATTCTGACCCTTAACATGTGTTTCTGTCCTCTCGTATAAGTCTAAGATCAGGAAGCTGTCTATAGACTCTAGGAAACAGGAGGAAGCTCAACATGACATTATTTATTGTCTCTTTACCCAGAAAGTGAAGCTTGCCACCTGAATGCTGCTGTTTGTTCATTCAGCAGCCCATGAAATGCATATTTGTAACAAAATAATAGTGTTTTCCAAGTCACTCAGGCATCTTGGCTTGTGTGTATCCTTTGAGTTTATAAACATTTTTGTGTGTGTTCCAAATGACTCTGGACTAAAGAATTACTGTGTATCTGTATAAAACACATCCCCCTTTCTTGTTCAATAAGTAGTCAAATATTCCAGAGTAATAATGCGTGCCTTGCCAGTAGCACAAGTTATAGGAAATTAGCTTTTGTAAAAGTTATTTTTTAAACTATCATTACCCCTATGTCTCCATAATCCTAAACACCAGGGGTGTAACAGAATAATTAGCTGTGTGACAATGGTATAAATTTAGTCTTGTTAAAACAAGGATTATTAATATCCCCTTGGGTTATCATACTGACCTAACTTCCCCAGCCATAAAGTATATATACTAAGACACAGACCTGTGATTCTATGGCTCATCGAAAGTGCCCAAGGAAAATAGTATAAAGATAAATGGAGGAGGGAGGGAAGAAAGGAAGAAGAGCCTAAGTACATCATAAACCAGATGCATTAATCACATTTTAATGAGTGCAAGCATTATATATTATTATAAAACCAATAGCTGCAACAATCCTATAATAATGCCATGATGATGTTGTGTTCACAGCAGTTTGACCATTAAAATTCCAGAAGCTTCAATTCTTGCTTATATTTTATTTCTTATTACCCTCTCTGGGTTTATGTGATAGAAATAATATCCACAAGTACCAAATTGTATAACTGAAATGTAGGACCATCCTCTATCCTAGCTAGTGGCAATATTATGCCTAAAGAACTATCACTCACTCATAAGCAAGAAGCAAGATGAGCATGGAATTCGTGCAGAATCAGTGGGATGCACCGAGAAGAGCATCACCTTCATTGCCAAACGAAGTTTCCTCACTAATAAATTGAGACTTGAGCAAGGCTCAAGTTCCTCAGATCTCAATGTCATTCTCTGGGTAAGGGAAAGGGATACAGAAGTATCTACAGCACTGGGATCAAATCCTCATTACACAGCAAGGCAGCTAGTCATTCATTCACAGTAAAACACTCAAATGCTACAGCAATTCACTTGGGCAAGTGCTTAGTTATTTTAAGAGCTATATTGATAACTATCATAATATATCTCAAGTATATTAAGTGTCACATACTAAGAATGAAACAATGCATGGTTATTATCTTTACTATATATTAATTATTGTAGCTTATTAGTAGTAGTTGGTAAGCAGTATTTTTATGAGTGAATGAGGAAAGAATAAAGATTTTTAAAATCAAATCACATACACACACACACCCACACACACATAGAAAAGGAAGATCCATTTAGAATCAAATATTTAGGGTACATGTTACTATAAGTCGATTATTTAGCCTATGGTTTTAACCCCATTTAACTTTTTTCATGTTTCCTTCCACTGCAGGATCAGACTATTAATACAATTAATGATGCAGAGAGGCTTAGCAGTATATCTGAGCAATTAAGCCCCTTCATTCAGGCAGTAATAAAACTTGCAATTGTCTCCTTTCTGCCTGGAAGAGCAACTTTATAGTTTATTGAGCAAGTACGGTTTTGACCCAACTGTGACTGTTCTTAAACTTCTCTGCATTCTCCTGTCGTCAGCTAACAAAGGGAAAGTTGTGTCTATTTTGGAAGACAGGATCACAAATCAGTATTATAAGGACACATCTGGGCTAAGTACTGTCTCCAAGCAGAAATGTTATCCAGAGTCACCTGAGTTAGCCAAACTTTGCATCAAAAATCAGAATCCTACTTTTCTCTTTTGTCTAAATATGAAACAAATAAGGTAGTAGCCAGGATAGTCATGCTTGTTGATTCACTTCTACATATCTTATTTATTCCTAGCAGTGAAGTCAAATTCTTTCTCAACAGGCTCTTAGGTTAGCAAATATTTACACATACTAAACATATTGTTTGGAGCATATGTGACAGTAAGTATTCGAAGAACACCAATTGGCCCTATTTACCTTTAACTGCCGCATATCATTCACTTTGAGTAAGCATACATATTTTCCTTATATATTTGTTTATTTATTTATTCACTTTACACCTCAGTAGCAACCCCTCTTCTTTTCCCAGTACCCTGTCGCATAGCCCTTCTCTCAATTCCCCTCCCCTTCTCCTCTGATAAGGGCAAGTTCCCCTACCCCATAGTATCAACCAATGCTGGCACATCAAGTCATTACAGGAGTAGCCACATCCTCTGCCACTGAAGCCAGACAAGGCAACAGAGTCAGGGACAGTGGACTGCCAGGAAGACCAAGCTGCACAGCTGCTACATATGATGCACACATATTTTTTGAGGAATGCATAAACTTCTGTGTTCTTTGACATAAGGGGGATCAGAAGAATTGTGAAGCAAACGCTGAAGAGTGCCATAAATAGGTTTCAAGTTTATAGATAAAGTTAATGAGCTAAAGCTCTTTCTTATGTCTTAACAGGCTGACAGTCTTGAGTAAGAAAGTTCCAGAGAAATGATGAGATGTTCTTATGTTATCTAAGCATGTCATGAAACAAAACTAGATTAAGCATAGTAAAGGTGTTGTGAAGGTTGTTGTACCAAGATATTGTCGTAAGTTATTTTCAAGTGAACTAGAAACTAGCCATGTGTGTTGTGGTCTGTTACTTTCTTGGATTTGTTCAGTATTATGAATCAGCCTAGGGGACAATAAGATAAGAAGGAAAAAGATAAGATGAAGGTAAATAATGAGGATGAAAAGTAGAAGAGAAAAAAGAAATAAAGAATTCCCTGAATTAAAATTAAGAAGAAAAAAATGACTGTTGCTTTTCTGGGCTAGAAGCAGATAGCACATGTACATGAATCTTATCTCCCTATGATCCATTATTCAAATCTATATTCCTGTCAAGCTTAGGCATTCTTACCCATTCCATTTATAACAAGTGCTTCTAACTACTCAAAGAGCAAGCAGCCTAACTCACTGTGGTACAAGACACCACACACTAGCAAGGAAAAGAAACCTCTTGTCATTTCTTAGGTTGAAAAGAGATTATGCTACAGAAAATTATGTGAACATTAAAAAACACACAAATAACATGTTTACATATTCATCTATTAAAAACACTGGACAGAAAATATGCCTGTAGAAAGCCAGAGTTCTGAAATTAACAATCAAAAAGTAACATCCTTGAAACCCCTCTCCTCTGCTAAAAGATAAACAAACAATTCAATACCAGCTTCATAATGACCACATATTTTCATCCACAGCAGGTTGCTGCCTAGTCCCTGCAGGAAAATGACAAATGAATGCTGTTTAATATTTTGCTTGAACAGTTTTTTCTTTCAGAAAACTATTTCCAATACGATAATGAGAAGAGCAGAGCTGCAGAGTAGCATTTTATAAGGATGACTACCTTTCTAGGGCATATCATCTGATCCACACTCTGTTTATCCAGAGTGAATTCAATGGTTAAAATGATTAATTGAACCCATTTGGTGTTACTCATACCAGCTCTTGCAAAGGAGATGATTGCTATTTTTTTCTTAGTGACTCATACAAAGATGCCAGCAGTTCACTGGCAATAACAAAATGACATTTCTAAACTTAGCAGTTCATAAATCTTATAAGATGTTAGCCATATCCAGTTCTCTTCCCCCATGCTCATCTCTGTACAAGATCAAAAGTGCAAAAGATGTAAATATGTCTGGAGGGCAGAGAGAGACTTCCTGTGGCACTTCATGGCATGTCCCTCCA
>JADRCC010576521.1:0-10128 GCA_019843855.1 Hylomyscus alleni
TGGAGAACGGGAATAGGTTCATTAGTGAAGGAAATGGTAATGTTTAGAAGAAAGCAAGTGTTCTGGGGAAAACATGAAGTGGGAAGAGACGGAGGGTGAGCAGTGAGGGGTGGTTTTGCTGTGAACTGGTCAGGATGGGACTTATGACTTGAAGGGTTTAGAGAGAGCCTCGTGGATAAGCAAAGACAGGATGTTGCAGAGCATACAGAGCAGAAGCAAAGGTCCTGAGGCAGGAGCATCCCTAGCATGGTTGAAGGATAGCAGAGCACAGGAGTCTGTGTGGCTATGTGAGGAAGGGTGGCTATGTGAGGTGGGGTGGCCTTGCAGGGTTGAGTGGGAGGTTAGCCTAGAGGAGAGGGAGAAAAAGGAGAGAGGGTCATAGCTGTCAGGGGATGCTGCACATTTCTCTAAATAAGGTGGGGAATCCCTGAAGAGTTCGGTGGAAAAGGTTAGGATTTGCTTTGTGGGACCTGAACAATGGCCACTGAGCCTGCGAAGAAAGGCAGGGAGACTTACAGAAAGCTTTGCATCCTCCAGTGTGGGCATGACCTGTTCCAAGCCTATGGCAGGGGATGCTCAGAGCAGCTGGGTTGAGGCCCTAGGCCAGGACAGCATATCTCCAGCATACGTTCCTGTGTCTTCTGAGCATCATTCACTGGTGAGCGCCTGCTTTTGAGTGTTGACTTATTTGTAGTCTATTGACTCCCTTGCTCAGTGAATTGTCGATTCCCTTAGAGAGGCTCTGCTAGGTACTGCCTTCATAAGGTAGCTGGGAGGGTCATCCTCTCTAAGTCCTAGGACCGCCTCACTACTGTCTTTAGGTGTAGTACCCTGACCTAGAAAACTGCCCTCCAAGTCTCTGGGTGCCATATCTATTTTCAGTTTTTGATTGAGTTTCCTGAGAACCTTGCCTCTGGGATCAGTTGAGTCTGCCTACTTGTCGCAGATGCCAAACTCTGGTTATCCCTGGAATCTCCAGTGCAGGTCTGTTCATCGACCCTGGAGACTTTGTAACTGCCTGGTCTTAAGTTAGCCAGTTTGGACAGTCTGATTCCTTCCCACTGCCCAAGACACAGTCGGTTTCCAAGCTTTCTGTAGCAGGGGGCTGTAGCTGTTTGTTTGCTTACCAGGCTGCCATTCCTCCAAACTGACATGTCAGGCTTCTTGTACCTCTCTTAGTACTTTTGATTTTTTTTCTCCATTACTTACCTGCAAATGAGCTAGCAAAAACATAGATTCGTTTTCTCTTGGATATGGTCATTTTGGAAACAAGGATATGGTCCATCAACAAGGACCTTTAAAAATGCTATGCTGCTGGGCTGGAGAGATAGCTCAAGATGGTTGAGATGGCACACTGATTGCTTTTGGAGAAGACCTTAGTTCATTTCCTAGGACCCACATTAGATGGCTTACAACTACCTGTAACTCCAGCTCCAGGAGATACCTGAAGTGTCCAGACGTGTACACTCATGTGCACAGGCACATATGCCTATATATATAATTAAAAATAATAAAGAGTATTTTAAAAAATAGTTGTGATGCTTAAACCAATCAAGGCAGTGTCTAGAGGGTGGGCTCAGACATCAGTGTGCTGCAAAACGCTCCCAAATAATTCTGAATACAATGTCACTTTTCTCAAATAAATATGATCAGGGCCAGGTCCCACAAACTATTTAGACTACAGCTCAGAAATTCTCTTAGGGTGAGGCCTAATGGAGAGTCAGTCAGGAAAGGGATTAGAACAGTGGTTCTGAACTGTAGTGTGCAGTTCTACTACCCTGCTTTATTTTCTGGGCCAACCACCCTACCAGCCACAGCCTTGGTTCCCTTCCGCGGATGAAAGACACACACACACACACACACACACACACACACACACACACACACTAGCTTGTTTTTAATATGCTTTTTAGCTCAATGGTTGGGCATTTCTAAGCCTCCCATGGCTAATGTGCCCTTACCTTCACTCCCAGCTCAACACCTCTAAATATGCCCTCAGCTTAGTTGTGTTTCTAATCTCTTGCCTGCTACCTCAGGCCCAGTCTGGGAAGCCACTTATGGCTACCCTACCCAAGATATTACATGGCTGCTGGCTCTCTTTCCCTCTGAAGCATGGCGAAACCTTTCCTCCTCCTCTACTAGCCTGCCTGCTGGAATCTGGAAATCCCACCTCTGCCACCCAGTCATTGGATGCTAGTATCTTTATTGATTGATCAAGAACCAATTGGAGAACAGGACCTTCAGCAGTCACATGCAGATTCCCTATCAAAGCATCAGAACCACCCCCTACACTCAACTTTCCTAATGCTCCAACCCTTTCATTCAGTCCCTCATGTTGTGGTGATTCCCCAGCTATAAAAGTATTTCCTTGCTACTTCATAACTGTAATTATATTACTTTATGAATTATAATGTAAATAAGTGCTATGCAGGATATCTGATATGTGACCCCCAAAGGGGACACGACTCACAAACTGATTAGAAGAAGAAAAACATTCATTATATAAACTTAAATCTCTGTTCCATTACCAGGACCCAAGGCTGGGAGTGCACTGTGAGTTAATGTGATCTAGTCTATAATCTGTTCTGAGTAGTATAATCCTATATTAGTTTGTGTGCATGGGTTAGAAATGGTGATTTGCTAACTGGGAATGACTTCAATGCATCATGAAATGCTTCTCATCCTTTAATGCATTTGGAGTTTTCGTATTCTAGAAGAAGTGGCCTCAGCCCCCCTGGGAAGTGGAGACTTTGAGGAGAGTAGACATGGCCAAGAAGACAGAGATTTCCAGAAGTCGGGTCATCTTTTTTCTTTTTTTTTTTTTTCATGACTCAAGACATTGGAAAAGTCTCTTAACTCTCCCACAGTGGGAGGTCCTCTCACAAAGGTGGAGGACTGAGGGTCGGGAAGTTTTATGAAGTTAATTATGTACAGGTCCTTCATGTCATTTTGTAGAGTTTCCTGGTCTCCTTGTGCTACCCCACCCATCTCGCCACACTGGACCTCATGCCAGCGGGCCTTTTGTAAGTCGTTTCCTCTGCTGTTCTGGCCTTCCAAGTCCTCTTTGTCTGGATAGATCCTGCTCCTCCTTTGGGAGTGGGTTTGGGCATTACCTCCCATTGGCAGCTATCCCTTGTCCTGTCTTTCCAGCCTTACTTGGTTAGGTGTCCCTCCCCTTGGACATTTGTCACACTTCATATAGTCTCTTCCCTACTTCCCCCTTCTTGAACTCTATTTATTTTGCTTCTTTGCTCTTTATTTTCTAGTGTTTAACAGGATGCCTGGCAAATTGATTTATGAAATAAAGAGTGGGTAACGACCTTTTTTCACTGTTAGATTTTAATTGTCATGTAGTTCCAAACAGAGTAACTTAAAAGCTCAGTAGCCTTCTTCCTCTCCCTCCCTTCCGGTTCAAATTGGTTGGCAAGAAACATCACACACACACCCCCCTCTTTTGGGCAAAGTACACAGTCCTCCGCATCCATTGTCACAGCACAGTGTTTTACCAGGCTCCAGCAGGTGGGTGTTCCAGGCATCTGCTGTGGCTCAGATGTGACTTGTGTGCTGGAGGCTTGTTCCTCACTCTGGTGGTGTTGAGGCCGTAGTACCTGTTAGAGATGAGGCCTAGTAGAAGATTGGGGGTACCATCTCTGAAAAGGCATACTGTCGTTCTTGGGAGCGGCTGGTTTTCATGACAGTAGTTGTTATGAAGAGAATGAGCCTAGCTCTAAATCTTTCTCTGGCTGCTCGTCTCACACGTGATCTCCTCCACACATGTGCCGGCCATTGTGATGCCTGGTATCATCAGTCCCTCCAGGCAGCTGAACAGATGGGGTGGTCCAAACTTGAACGTTCATTCTCTAAAAACTGCTTCCTTATGAAACACCTAGCTCCGAGTCTTTGTTAGGATGATAGAAAATTAACTGGTACAGTTGCTTACAGGTGGTATTGTTGTTACAAAGGATGCTTCAGTGAATACCCTTACTCTTTAATTCCTTGCCTGCTGTTGTTATAACAAACCATCACAAACTGAATCACTTAAACTATCAGACATGCATTACTTTATAGTTCTGGATATCACAAGTCCAAACTAGATAGCCTGGAGATGTCAACAGCATTGCCCTTTTCTTTGGAGACTGCAAAAAAGGAGGCTCTTTTCCCGCCTTTTCTAGAGTCATGATGATGATTCCACTTCCTGGCTCCAGGCCTCTTCCATCTTGACAGTCCACACTGATTGAGTCTTTTCTATTTTGAATCACTCTGACATAACCCCTCTGTCATCCTTGTTCACATTTAGAAGACCCCTGGCACTACACCGGGCCCAACAGGTAAATCTAGGAGACTCTTAGTAAGGTAACCTTTAAGGCCTATGCAGCCTCGATTGCTTCTTGCCATGAATGTAACAGAGTTACAGATTGAGATCTAAGATGTAAACATCTTTGGGGGCAGCTTTATTCGGTTTACCCTATCATCTATCTTTGAATGTTTGTCTGATGATCTCTGTAAAATAAATTAACTAGAAATGAACTTGCAGAATCGTGGAAGATTTGCACTGTTCATCTGCCTGCCTTCATGGAGGTCTGAAGTTCTGCCACCCATACATTCATGCAAGTCCCAGGCCTGTCACCCTCCAGCCGGAACGTTTTAGTGCATTGATTCATTGTCAGTTTTACTGTTAAAAGTAATTTAGTACTGTAGAATATGAAAACTAATAAAATCTGACACGTCTATTTCCCTAAAAGCTGATGTAGCACAGATGTATCCAGGATTCAAAAGCCAATTGTGTTTGCCTTTCAAAGGACTGTATTCTGCTTAGGTTAACATTCATATAAGTCCACATGGTCTGAGTACCAACAGTCAGTGAGGTACAGAATCAAGGATTAGGGGATACTTAGGATAATTTGTTTGACTGAGAATACATACTAGGATTTGAATCCATTGATTTATTAATTTATTCATTTGTGTATTCATTTTTAATATACAAATTATAAACACCAGGCATTCTCTAATTTCCAGGAACTTACAAATCATTAACTAGGCTAAGATACAAATTCCAACACACAGCAAGTGATTGACAGTTGATGATTATATTTGTATAAAATCCATCCATTGCAGCTGTGTACTGTTCTGTTACAGTGGACTACCTTCATTCTGGACATTTCTATGCTTTTAGGTAAATAGTTAGATAATTATGCAATATAAAGCATAGTGACCCAAACTTTTGTCTGAGAACAGATGTTTATCAGATTTCAAAGGGTAGTCTCAAAAATAGACTATCTGAAATAAGCCAACCACACTGTTTTAGCAGGTAACATAAGGTGCCTAGAACAGTCAAATCCATAGGTACGGAAAGTAAGATCCCAGTTGCTGGGGCCAGAGGACAGAAGAACAGGCACGAATGACAGATGGGCAGAGATCTTTAGGGTTTTAGTTTTGCAAGAGGCTGGGTGCCAGTTGAAAAGCAGTGTTAACTCACTTGATGTTACTTAGCTACAGACTCAAAGACAACTGAGAAAGCAAAAATGTCATGGGTACCACCTTTAAAACCACTCAAAGTGTTCTCTTCCAAGCAGTCCTGGGAGGAAGTTACCGTAAGCGCTTGAGTGACATGTCTGTTAGACACATCTCTTCCTTGCCTGTACAGTACTTACCTAAACCTCTCCAGTTAGATATTAATTCGTCTACTTGGCAGATGAAGAAGGCTCCATAACTGTCTAGTCATGAACTAGAATTTGAACCCAACTTACTTTTCTCCTGTGTTCTCATGTTTAATAACTAATTCACATGGAATATCACCCTTCATATGCTCTAAGCCAGAAAGAACCATGTTAAAGTTGAGCTGGTCCTGTTGGTAGGAGCCTGTAACCCAGGTACTTAAGATGTAAGAGATGGGAGGGAAGGTCAGAAGTACAAGGACAACCTTGGCTACATAGCGAGTTTGAGTCCAGCCTGGGATAAATGGACCTTGTCTTAAGAACAACAATAATAAAAAGATGATTTCCAGAGCGGGGCACAGTAATTCACATGTGTCTGACTTCAGTAGTCATGAGGCTGAGGTAGGAGAGTGGAAGATTGTGAGTTTAAATCAAGTCTGGGCTATATTGTAAGAACTGTTTCAAAACAACAACAGAAACCCTACCAGAACATGAAAAGACTTCCCGCCCCCCCCCCCCCCCCCATACAACCACAAACCACCACAAGCATATTAATTCAGAATATAAAAGCTTTGGAAATATCCAGCATCTACAAGTTCATGTTACTAAAAACAGTTCTTCCTTCCTCCTCTCTTTCTCCCTGCCCTTCTTGCTGGCATTATTAGAGTCCTGCAGGAATCTCAGTCACACAGCAGGGCGACCAGTGTCCAGGTGACTTGTAATTACGCTGTCTCCACCGAAGCTCTTTTGCTCAGAAGGCAAAGGCAGATCTGTTAGAGATCACACAAAGGATGTGCCCCGACTGCTTCTCCTCCTCCTCCTCTGGCCTGGATGACATCATATGAGAAGTCATTTCCTGCTTGATTCTTATCTCTAGTGCTCACTAAATTAACAGCCTTACATCCTTTACTCTTGTGTGTAGGTTTGGAGAATGGAAGTACAATGACTTCCTATTGAGGTTTTATGCTTATGACCCTGAAAGGTCATGTGTTTGGTTGTTTTTTTTTCCTCTCTGAGGAGGAAAAACAAAACAACAAACAAACAAAAAACCAAACAACAACAACAACAACAACAACAACAAAAAACCCCAGAAACAATAGTTTGGTAGAACATACACGGCGGCTGAAATCTAGTGGCACTACTGCCATTTGCTGACGGATGTGTTTCCGACCCACAAATCTGCTGACTTAAACAAGGCCTAACCAGCCGGTATAGAAGTCTCACAACAGATTGAAAAGGGTGGTGGTCATTATAAACTCTGTCACTGTGTGACACTCTGAAGCTGATCACCCTGTACAGGAAGGGGCAACGAAAGCAGCCGTGCTCCCACTATGTTCCCACGTCGCCACCAGGATCCACAGCTGCCCATCCCAGAGGGAAACTGGACACAGTAACAAACTGTCAAATTCCTTCAGGGAAATCCAAGTGACCGGAGGAGCAAGCTGTAGACGGCCGCCATCACCCAGGGCTGAGGTCGTTATGAAAATCGTCACAAGTATTTGTGCTTAGATGACACAGCTCCAGAGTCAAGCTGGCTGACCAAACTCACTGAAGACTGATTGATATTCACTACCACGTTATTTTGTCACAGATGTTTTTCCCTTTGTGCCCCAGAGGTTTGGGGGTATCATCTTAGTGTCAAGTCCTGACAGAGCGTTCTTTAATGCAACAGAGCGACAGCGGTGTCTACTTTATAGGTGTATTAACGGTTTAAGAGTGAAACATTTCGGGGCCTTGGGACTCTTGACTTTACTGTGAGGACTGTACATCTTTCTTATTCCTATCAACAGGAAGCAGGCATGTGTGGCTGACAGAAATGGACAGGAGGCAGTGAGTTCTAAAATTTGAAGTTTGTTTCATTATATCATGATTTTAGAGGGGTAAAGTTAACAACCTGTTTGGATTGCTCTAGATATTGTATTTTTGTTTGTTTGTTTTTTTTTAATGAGAAAAATTAATACATGGCAAGTAATACTTGGTAAGTTTAGGAAGGGTAAGGGAAAAACAATCTCTTTGGTGTTAAGCTACTTTGTTTTGTGACACCACCCCCCCCCATCCCTGCTGAGAACATGGCTGGCTTCCTATCCCATTCAGTCCTCAGACACCCTTGGGAAGGGGTCATGTGGCTCTCTGGTGTTGGGTACTAAGAACGAGGTGATTTACAGAAGGTCAGAATAGGAAGAAGTGAGGGAGCAGTGGGTTTAATGTAGGTAGTGTAACCTCAGAGCCTTTGTTTTTAATGGTGGCTGCATTCCCTCGAGTTTTCTTTGACATACGTTACAAACGTGGAGGCAGGAAATGTAGTAGTTATTCATCTATGCTTGTGAATAGGATGGTGATTGGGGAAAGGGCTTTGGAAGGGGAGACACCTCATCTCTATTGGTATATGTCATCTTGTCTGGTATATGTCCTCAGGCCGGTGACTCTATCTGACCCTCCATCTTTTTGTCCAGGTAGGAGACATTTTTCCATAATCCTGTGTGGATTTTATGTTTTATATTTCCCTTTCTCTCTGAAACAGCTTGAGTAATTCATCTTTTCTGAAGCTAAATCTGATTGCTTAGCAGATTATATATATGCATACATATATATATGCACACACATGATTAAATGTCTAATTTGTATGCATGTTTGGTTTTTAAGTTTTCTCATCAACATTCTACAAATTTAAAAATCAGTGATCTTATTTACTCATATAAATGTGATATGGGTCACTTTCTATTCAGTTATCACTGGATGCTTAAGTTTTGTCACATTTGTACTTGTAGAAATGTGTAAGTTTTTGATACAGAATATTAGCTTTTACTTACTGTTGTAGCAAATTACTGCATGCTTAGTGGTTTAAAACATCACATCCATATTGCTTTCTGGTTTTAGAGGTCAGAGTCAGGACTGGGCCTTACCAGACTAAAATGAAGGTGTTGGTAGGGCTGCATTCATACTGCAGGACCCTGGGGAAATTAATCTCTGTCCAGTTTCCAACTGGGCTCATGGACACTTTTCCCCTTCAAAGCCAGCAAGGGCTGATGAAGTGCTTTTCACAGTGTATACCTCTCATCTTGACTCTCCTGACTTTCTTTTTTTTAAGCTCCTTGGTGATTCTGTTTGGTCTCCTTAGGTAATCCAGGATGAACACCAAATTTCAAACTCACTTGCCTTGCAACCTCAAATCCATGCACCCCAGCTCCCTCTTGCTCTGTAATACAGCATGATCACAGGAATCACAATTTTGGGGACCACTTGGGGGGGAGACATCATTCTGCCCCACATGCGGTAATTTTTCTAGAAGTTTATCCAGCAGAAGGAATCAGAGGAAAAGACACAGAGAAAGCTGAAAGGCTACCATGTCAGATAGAACTCTCAACGTATATTGTACTTGGGAGTTTAAGAGTTCCCATCTCCCTCATACTATTGGGAGGCACTGAGAGATACTGATTCTCCTATCACACAAAGTATGCAATATCTTTGTGTGATAGGAAATTCAGAACATGAAACAGTACATGGTGGAGAGTAGGCTTCTTTCTGACCTGTATCCTCCAAGTTCCTCTCCGATGGCTCTGGGTTGTCAGTAGACATGTTCTGTGTACATAGAAGCACACATGTGGCTATGTGGCTCCTCTGTTCTGATGGCCTTTTAGGCTTTTACAGTTAATGTGGGAAATATAAAGACCATTTTGGATCTAGCCGTTCTATGTAAGACTGCAGCAATGAGTTAACATTTATTTTGCTTTAGACATTTTGATTATAGAGAGACTTCTTATCTTTTACTTGGAAGACTGGATGCACAGAAACTCTACGTTGTATGGCTGCAGCGTTGCAGTATGTAGAGGCATAACGAAACAGTTCAACTCTAGAAGAGGCATCCAGGTTTTCATCCTCAGAGTTAAACATTGCGTTTATGTGCTGAAAACTGAATAGTATGCTTTGTGCTAAGAAGACTAGCCAGTGCCTGCTGAGAAAATACGTTGGTGTAATATGGAAATATGCAAAATATAGCAGGCGAGCAGATCTCACCACTTTGAATTCATACTTTCACACAGAATAGCATGGTCACTGTATTTAATAATCGCTTTATGAAACTATAGTGTTCTGAAACTGGTTTTGGAAGATAACAGAAGTGATGGGAAAAAAAGCCTATGATGAAATCGATTCCACCCAGCTTTCCTACAGTCAATTAATAAACGGGGTGGGTCTTCCAACATCGTTTAAACAATCAAAGATACGTTCCCACATGCATGCCTAGGGACCTGTCTCCCAAGTGATTCTAGATTCTATCAAAGCAACAATTAACACAAGCAATCACCTGGTCTAACATTTGTGGATGACAGAGTCATGTCTCAGTGTCAAAAGACTGGACACAGAATGGGGAAGATAGCTCAGTGACATGTCTCCTGCAAAAGAGTAAAGATCTGATTGGATCCTTGGCACCATGTAAAGGTGTAGTGTACCCCAGCACCCCAGTGCTGAGGGGTAC
>JADRCC010576533.1:0-24299 GCA_019843855.1 Hylomyscus alleni
CCCCTAAATTTCTCATGTCATCTAAATTTGGTGAAATTGCTAGCATTTGAACCAATGCATTGACACCAAGATTGAACAAAATCTCTTACCCAGCTGTGCCTAAGGAGGACCTGATCCTGCTTGGGTATGATACCTTTACATACATATTCCTAAGAGGATGTCCAACATTGTAATTACTAAATGATAGCAGTTTTTAATATTCCACACATGGTATAAAGGTCTAAAAGAGACTCAATCCTGCAAACTCCAAAAGGTAGTTCAAGTATCCAAAAATGGGCTCCACTTGGATTATAGGAGGGCTTCTAGTGGTTAGACATAATTCCTTAGGAACTTGGGAAGCTTGTTTGCTTTACCAAAAGGAGTCATTTTCTTTATCACTGGCACTGTGGAGCCTATTAGCATATCAAAGGGCATGCTGGTCTCCATGCTCTTTCAATATCACAAGCACCTATCATTCATTTCAAAGTATGTGCTAGCCTTCTAGTCCTTCTCTCTTCCTCTACCCTAAACTCTCTCCACCTCATGGGCTTCCCTGCCCCCAGGTACTCAGTCTCCTTATTACCTTGCTAATTTCTTAATATGTGCTCTCTCTGTCTGTCTTGTCTCTGTTTCTCTCTTTTTCTCTCTCCCTCCCTTCTTCTTTTCCTCCCCTTTCTCTATCTCTCTGCTCTTGTTCCTCTCATGGCCAGGTCCAGTCTGCAGGCCATGTTCAATGTACTTCTTCCTCTCTCTGCTCTGGACTCATCCAGATGCCTCTGGCTGCTCTCTCTCTCTCTCTCTCTCTCTCTCTCTCTCTCTCTAACTATATATATATAATAAAAACCTTCCCCTAAGCCCTATCATTGAGGAATTATGTTGTCAATTTATATAATGAATAGAGTACGTTTTATTATTCAGGAAGAAAATACTGTGAAAGTTGATAAAATGCCATCTTCTCTTTACAGGTGAGGAATTTGGGACTGAGGAGGCACTCAGAAGTTCATATAATCAAACTGCTACCTGTTGAGTAACTGAGTGAAAACTTGAACGTGGATATCACTCCTCAGAAGGCATGGATCAGATATTCTGTAAAGTAGGAAGAGTCACAGTTTTCCAGAAATAACTCTTTACTTTGGCATTCTTCTGTTTTCAATTCCTGTCATTAGCTAGAGAGAGCTCTGTGTCCAATGCGCCTACTTTTGTAACTCTGTAGAAAAGGAAGTGGAAATACAAGTTTAAAAAAGTTTATATTGTCAAGCACTGTGACTTGAATTGTTATTTTGAGGGTTTACCGTTGTCCTGGGCATCCACTTCCTTAGCACCATCACAGTGATTACGTAGTACAAACAGAAAAATCTAACTCAAATGCAGAACACATGCCTTTTCGGACTCAGTGGCTGTGGAAGGAATGGCATGGCTGCCTCTGTATAAATGCCAGGGGCCTCATAGCCTCAAAGACAGCTTTTGCAGGAGGAATGATTGAAGACTTCCCAAGGGACCAAGGATTACCGACACAGACAATGCCAGCCAATCTGGAACTGTTGTTTGGAAGAGATGCTTGCCAGGGACCAATGGGGCATGGCTGGAGGGTATTAAAGGAACTTGCAGTAGTGTTCACAGGAGCTTGATGCTGCCGTCCTCGCCTTCTCTCAGTGTCTGTGCCTTTGATTACGTGGGCAAGCAGCTCTTCTCGGATGTTCTTACTTCTAGGATAGTTTCCTTAAACACCTCTCCTCATCTGCTTTAGTGCAATAACTTTTAACAACTACTACTTTAAAGAGATAAGAAGTTTTTCCGCTGTCATAGCTGAATGAACTGGGCATGTGTCCACACACATAAAAAATGTAAATCCATAGTTCCTTACCTAATGAAATGGATGTCTTTGAAGTATAACCTTTTTTTTAAAAGTTCTACTTACTTTTGTCATATTCTGTCACAGTTTAATTCTGATTTTAATAAGTGTTTAAGTCTTATAATTATTATCTGATGGGCGAACTGTCAGAATTTTTCTATCATCATTATTATAAATCCTACCCTTTCAAAGTCCTTAGCAACATATTTTTGGAAAAAGAGATAATCAAATATTTTTAGAAACTTAGATTTCAATATGAATAATTACTGGGTGGCTATTTTATTTCTATAATTTATTCAAGGTCCATATGTAGAGATTTAGTATTAAAGACCTTTCATAATTCTGGAGATGGAGAGATGGTTCAGCAATCAATAGAACATTCTCCTCTTCCAGAGGACTCATAGTAAGTATCAAGTACACAAACTAGGTTGCTCGCAACTGCCTATACCTCCAGCTTCAGAGGATCTAACATCCTCTTATAGACCCCAAGAGCACTGCACTAAGGAGTACTCATGCATACACCACACACTTACAACACACAGACACAACACATATACACACATATGTGTACATACAACACATACATTCACAAGCCTCAATCTGTACATTCACATTGCTAAACTACTCATCATACACAGGAAACTCAAAGAGCAGATAGAGGCAGAGGACAGTCCTCTTAAATGTCGCATGTTCCTGCTTTGATTTGCACATGTGGGGCTTGTAGATTCAGTGAGCTCCTGAACTCAGATAGCTCAAGAGTCACTGATGTGAACTTTTTAGATCAAAATGAAAGCACAGAACTCAAAACTACGAAGATAGCTGGGCAACCGGGGAAACAGTTCAGTAGTATCTGTGTCCCAGGATAGGTAAATCATGAATATAAGTGTAAATTTCTACCATAGAAGCCTGTGGGCAAGATAGACACCTCCTGAGAAATGACTAATGAAGAAACTCTTAGAAGGTGATAAAACAGAACAGAGATGTGATGGAAGGCATACAAGATTTTATAATTTTAGTCAAAATAACTTAGACTGGGATGCAATTCAGGAAAAGAATGTTTGTCTAGCATTCAAAGAATTTTGGTTTGAATCCCCAGCAAGCAGACCAGCAACAAAGTACAAAATACAGTAACTGCCTTCTCAGGAGCAGAGAATCCACATCTGGTGCTGTAGATCTAATCACCTACCTATTGCTTATTAGGCCAGGGAACTTGGAGCAGAGCTTACTGCCAGTATAATCTCTAACTAGATTCTTAATATTTGCCCTTATAATTACAGATAAGTATAGCTCCAACCCCTGAGCAAATATAGACTATTAAAAGAGACCCAAAGATTGTCAAAATGCAGAAAACAACTAACCAGTGGGTTACCCACCACCAATAAATACATCTACATCACAATCCCTACATCGTGGGAAAGGGGGCAAAAAGACCATGGGAGCCAGAGGAACAGAGCGCTTTCTGTCATATTTTGTCTTCTATATATTACACAGATGTTGCTCCCATGAACACTCAACAATATCGTGCTGAAACAATACCTGAACAGTGACAAAGCAGTTAATATGCCAGTATGGATGGAGAAATCTCACAGGGCTCTACCTCAAATGAAGAGGTCTAAGCAATTAATGACTACTGACATAAAAACATGAATCTACTCCAGGGTGCTCACCCCCTCATTGATTATCCAATTCCAAGTGGTCAGCTGTAAGAACATACTTAAAAGAATACTAAATGTCCTCAGCGTGGTGGATTTATATAGTTATTCACATATATGTATATTGCATGCTTTGCAACAATATTATCTTTTTTAAGATGCCATAAATATGAGGTGGATCAGATAAAGATACAAGAGAGAATGGAGCAAGCTAGGGCAGGGAGAAATATTGTTAGTTAATACAGCACATGTATATGAAATTTTTCAAAAATAAGTTTTTATGAATATAATCTAAAGAGGAAAACTGAATCCAATCACTTTGTGCAGTACACCTTCTGCACTGTCCTTTTTTACAATGAGAAATTACTAAATTAGCAGATACTCACAAGCATAGTGATCTGACCTATGTGTGCTCACTCACAAGAGAGCACGTATGCATGAGAACCAACCCTATAACCAAATGTTGGATGGAGAACTTATTCATGACAAATGTTATCAATCTTTTTTAAAAGCAAGGGTAAGAATGATATTGATAGGTGAAACCATGAGAAATCAAACAGAGAAATTAAAACTATAAAAAAATACATATCCTAGAGTTAAAACTACATCATCTGACATGAAAGATTCATGTCAGGTGAGAGAGTCAGTGAGCAGGGAGACATATCAATAAAAATTACTCAACTTAATGAAGAGACAGAAGGAAAATTAAAAAATATAAACCAGGGCTCAGAGACCAGGCGGAAGATATTATAAAATCCATAATGCATGTAATTGGTGTCCTAGAGGGAGAAGAGAAATAAGGAAAGGAAAAAGTATCTGAAGAAATGATTTTGCAATATAAATTTATAAGTTAGCAGAAGACAGGATATTACTTACTAATACAAGAAGCTCAAATACATCCTCTAAGAGACACAAATGTACACACACACACACACACACACACACACACACACACACGGGGTCACACACACTGTTCTGTGCTGTTATGCTCAAAATTCTACAATCAAAATGCAGAAACAGAGTCTTGAGAGCAGCAAGAAAATGTAGCACAAATCACGATAGGAGAGTGGAGACACACTAAACTATGGCTTTATAATCTAAAACAGTCAGGCCAGAAGAGGTTGACATAACCAGAGTGCTAAAAGGAACACAATTTCAAAGGAGCACTTGGTAACCACTGGAAATTAAGATGAAATGAAGGCAATTTCAAAGGAAAAAAACAGACAAAATGTATTTTCAACAGATCTACACTAAAGAAAGCAAGCTAGATTCTCTCCAGGTGAAAGCAAATGACACTCTGATATAAATGAAAGACATAAAAATAATATATGTAGGTAAAACAGCTATATATATATATTTTTCTCTTAGGTATCTGAGAAGATATATGAAACTAAATAAAGGAAAAATTTCAACAGCACGTGTTGAGGTGCATGAGAGCTGCATATTCCATAGTACATGGGTTGAAACATGAAAGAAAATATGATACATGTACATATACAAAAAATACATATATTTGTAGATATATTTCATTGCTAATGCTTTTATATTAACCATAATTAGGATGTTAAAATACAATCATGCATTTTAAAATTGATAGAACAACCACCAAGAACACAGTCAAGACATATATCTCATGATAATGCTGAGTACAAGAGGGGAAGCTATGACAGGGGAGGGAGAAAGGTGGATAGGAACACAATCAACTGTTAATAAATTCAAATATTTTTCCCATAGAAGAGTGATTTGCAACATGTCAGCCACAACAACTTTGGGAGTCGAGTATCAAATACCACACATATCAAGTATTTAAATTGTGATACAAAAGAGTAGTAAAATTACAATTATGAAGTAGCGACAAAATAATTTTACATTTGAGGGTCAACACAACCAAAAGAGCTACATAGTAAAGGGTGGCAGCATTAGGAAGGTTGAGGCCCCATGCCAAAGAAAATAGTTAATATCAGTGTATTGTGTAATTTAAATTATATGTGAAGGAGTTCAGAAAGTTTGCCTCATAAACGGTAATAAATATGTGAGATGATAGCGTCCTAAGTGTTGTGTGATGCTCAAAGAACATTGTAAAACTGTGCCAAAACACCACAGTATAATCCAGAAAGGGGAACGAACCTCAGCAAGAAAACAGTACAAAAAAAGATCAATATACTTACTGAAAATATTTTCTTAGGATAAAAGGAGATAAGAAAAGGGAAATAAGAGAATTGAGAGAAACAGAAAACAAAGCAGAAATGTCAATGTAATGATTTACTAACAGACTTTCTGAAGAATAAACCTCTGGAGCTCTGGGGGTGGTTCAGAGAGAGTAAAACACTTAACATGCAAGCATGAGGCTCTGAGCTTACCCCAGGGCTCACATTGAAATGCCAGGCAGGGTGCACACCTCTAATCCAGGCACTAGAGTCACAAAGATGGGAAAAACCGTGGCACTTACTGACCAGATAGTCAAAATATCCTGGTGAGTTTCAGGTTCAGTATGAGATCCTGAGGGTGTTGGTGGGAGCGAGGAGGGAGGAGAGGGAAGAGGGGAAGAGAGAGGAGGCAGGGGAGAGAAAGTGGGAGGTAGAAGGAGAGGAAAGGGGAGGAGAGGAGAGGAGAGGAGAGGAGAGGAGAGGAGAGGAGAGGAGAGGAGAGGAGAGGAGAGGAGAGGAGGGGGAGGGGAGAGGAAGGGAGGAGAGGAGAGGAGAGGAGAGGAGCGGGGAGGGGAGAGAAGGGGAGGGGAGAGTACGGGAGGGGAGGGAAGAGGAGGGGACGGGAGGGGAGGGAAGAGGAGGGGAGGGGAGGGGACAGGAGAGGAGAGGACGGGAGGGGAGAGGAAAGGAGGGGACAGGAGGGGAGAGGAGAAGAGAAGAGAAGGTGGAGATTAACTTAGAACCATATCTGGTATCTACATTCATACATGTGTGACTGAGATCATGTGGGTGCATTCACACACAAAAAAAATTAGAAAAAAGGAAATAATTACTTAGTTTCAATCTATGTATAATAGACTCCATCATTCCTTTCCTCCAGATACTGAATCACCATGAAGCAGAACCCAAGCATAGATACCTCATCAATTCTTACCGACTTGCCCTTCAGAATAGAGAGCCGGAGGTGTTAGGAGGCATTAATCATGCACTACGAAAATCTACCCACGACCTATTCCTTGGGAATTATAGAGGAGGTATTTAATGAAATCCAGTTTTTCCTTTTTAAGTCGTACCTCGGGGTCTAGTGTCTGGATCATGTTCAAAGACTGTGAGTCTCAGAGCTTTCTCCCTTGAAGCTTTTTTATCTCAAGCAGAAGTTCTTACAGCCCCATGCCTGGTTCTCTCACTTTACTCATGAAAGCTGTTGCACTCATTTGGACATCTTGTTAGAGAAAGCACTATTAACTCTGTACTTCACTACAGTGAACGTGCATTCTGAAATATATGCACTCAAGGGAACTTTGTACCAACGAGGCTATAAATAACCAGACATACTTACCTACACAGAGATATTGTGTACAGAACAAAGAATACAAACTCAGAAAAGCAATACTTCCTGCAACCTGAAGGGCCATTTTCATTAAGGTACAAACAATAAAGCCTTTGAGAAATGTTTGCAGGGTTCTTAATTAAGAGAAGAGAACATGAGTGTGGGGGTCCCTATTTTGCTTCTGTCCTCTCTGATTAAGAAAGCCCTTACAATGAGAGCTGAGAAAGTGAGGGGAAAAAAACGTACTAAAGGAAATTAAACTCCAGATTGTTGAGGAAATTATAACACTTGCTACTTCAGAGGAAATTAAGTCTCTTGTCTTAAATGAGTTACACTCTTGTTTACTTTAGGGCTCGGTAAAAGAAATTGCCATGAAAAATACAAAAGCTAGAGCTGGTGGCAAACAGGGGATGAGGAAAATGATTACAGATTTAAATGAGTCAACATCTTAATCTTTAGATCAAGTAAATATATAAAATTGGGAACATTAAAGGATAATATATAAAATGAAGACCCGATATTAAAAGTATTATTTGGTTTGGAGTGACACAGTTTAAAACATGATTCATAATTAAAGCAGCTTTTCCCCTTGCATTGAGGTGTTTTAAGCAAACCTCCAGTCTCCTAGCAGGCAACTTCACACACTCCAGTTTGATGCTTTTGCTTATATAGTGACAATCATGCCATCAAACTAATATAGCAAATAATGATTGTTTCATGTATTTGTTACCTTTCGCTGAAAAACAAATTGCAGAAAATTTGGTGACTTGAAACAACGCTCACCCACTAATTACTGTACTATCTCTGTAGGTCACAAATGTGGCCTGACTACACAAGGCTGTTCAGTGCTCATATGGCAGATGCTCTGCTATATCCTCACTGAAGACTCAGGAGAGGAATCCACTTCCATCATTTGAAGTTATAGAACTGAGGTGCCATTTCATGGCTGTCAGGAAGGGACTATGTTCAACTCCTCAACTAGACTCAATCCACAAGATGAAACTCCTCATACAAGTAGTCCATCCTGATGCCATACAAGAATAATACTCTGTGGAGACTGTGGAAATAAATGACTTTTATGTATTCCAAATGAATGTAAAAGAATTTTGCCCCAAGGTAGACTATTACTTTTACAGCACTGATAGAGAGGGATCAGCTAGAGAAGATAACATGGCAAGAGAGCACATGTAGCTCTTTCATAGGACCAGGGTTCTGTTCCTAGAACAGTGATTTAAAATCACTTCTAACTCCAGTTACACTGAATTCAACAATCTCTTGTAAGATCCACAGACATTAGGTATACACATAGTGCACATATATACAGATAAGCAAAATAGTCATACACATAACAATAAAAATAAATAATTATAAGGTTAATTAAATAAATAAAAACAAGGCTGGAAAGTCCTTAAAGTGTCTGCCACAGTTAAATGTAGGGTTTGTACCTGTCTCCTTTAAACTAATTGCCTGTGGTTACCTCAGCATATAGGATGCCAGAATAATGTTGTATGGTATCTGAGAAAAACTCACAGAGGAGCAGAGTTTTCTGGAGAATGATCTCATGTATATCCTTGAGCAATTGGATCCTTGGAATCAATGTGCCAGAGAGACCACATATCCATCAAAAGAATGTTATATCAACCTTCAAGTTTCCTTCCCTCCCAACAGAGAAGCCATATTGGACCCCCAAAGCAGCCCATAGGGTGGACATCACAGAGTGAACTGTCAAAGACAGTTCAGAAAGCCTCATCACCCTAATCTGTGACTTACAGAGGTTGGTATGTAACAAAATGCTAAAATGGAGTCCCTAATTTTGGGGTGTGGTTTGCTCTGCAGCTATAAACTGTCTTCTGGTGACCAATTTCATATAAGATAGGTAATCTTCTTTATGTGCATTTTAATTCTGGATGTGCTGCTTGGATTTTAAGAGGAGATATGAGAAATACAAAATCCGATGCTCAGATTTTCCTGTCACAAAGTCCTCATCCTTTGAACAACTATCAATGGTTTTGATAAGGAACAGATGGTACACCATTTCAATCTGCTGATGACCCAAAGTTTTGTAAGGCCTGCCTGAAGGTGATACTGCACAGTAGAACACAAAATAAATCTAATACAATGAGTCTGCTAAGAAAAGAAGACAGAAACCTTCATTGGGTGATTGATGGTCTTGAGATCATTATTATTGTAGAACATGCATGAATTACGTTACAGAAGCCAGATAGCAATGAAAGTAAATGAAAACCATGATTCCTCAGATTTAATAATGAGCAATATATATTAACCAATGTGGGAATGTACAGAATCTCCTGCAATAACAGAAACTATGTCAGCTACCATACTGAAAGGCTGATAAATGTTATCATAGCATTAATAATACATGTAAATAAGCATATAATACATGTGTAAAATCTTTTAAACTAAACATTTAGAAGAAAGTTAATGCTCAGAAAAGTAGAGGACCGTTGACAGTAGAAAGGATTTTTGTGAATAGAAAATACATTAGCAAGAAGGAAACCATAGACCCAACAGACTCTTGTGGTAGTTTGAGTGAGAATGTCCACACGGGTTTACATATTTGGTTCCCAGCTGATGAACTGTTTAGAAAACTGTAGAAGATGTGGCTTTGTTGGAGAAGATGTGTCACTGGAGTGGGCTTTGAAGTTTCAAAATGTCATGACAGTTCCAGTCTTACTTTCCATCTCTTTCTTTACCTCCAACTTATGAGTCAGATGAAAGTTCTCAGCTATAGTTCCAGCGCCATGCCTGTTTGCCTGCTTGGTGGTCATGGACTTGCTCTCTGTAACTACAACTGTAAGCAAGACTCCAATATAATCCTTTCTTTTCTAAGTTGCCTTGGTCATGGTGTCTCTTATTAGCAATAGAACAGTAATTAAAACAGACTCCAAAGCATAAACTGTTCCTATGATTCTATTCTGATGAAAGACACAGTGCTGGGTCTCTAGAAGGTTGTATTCCCAAGTAGAGACATATCATAACACCAACAGTTATGAGAAAAAAAAGAGCAATTAGAAAAATAACAAAACTTAATCTGCATGTAAATAGATGTTCTCCCATGTCTTTTTAAAAATACGAAATGTTCTCAGAATCGATACCTAAACCATCCTGGAGAGATAAAGAAGCTTAGCTACAGTGCAGGTAGGCAGAAAATGAGGTCCAGACCAGGCACATCATCATACTAAGGCAGCAAGGCAAGGACACTTGATTAACAAATGTGGAAGGGAAGAATAAAGAGAAACAGAAAACAGACAGAGAAATGCGTGAGGCAGTGGGTAGAAGGAGTCAGTGGGTAGGAGGAAGCCCTGGGTCATTGAGTGTTTAGGTTACAAAGAGTTTTGTTGGTTGAAGAAGGGGTTTGAATTTTCTCCATAGAACTGTGGTAAGCGGAGAAGGAATTTAATCAGTATCCAGAGCCAGTGAGATATACTCCTGGATTCAGATGCTGCCAACGAGTAAAGTTACCCTAGTCTCAAGCTCCTTTTGTTCTCCTCTGTGGCCCAGGATCCAGTGAGCCTCTGTCCTGCAAGCTAGCTCAGAATCATACTTCTTGAGCTGTGCCAAGAGGGACTGGTTAAAATAAGCTGACACTGGAACTGCGAGGTGACCAACCATGATATTAAAAGTTAGTTGGGTGGATAGATTCTGGAAGTTGATTAAAAACCTTTTAGATGCCTGTAGGTAACTTAAAACATTAATAACCTCAATTGTCAAAACAGTCTTTTACCTTTTCTAATAAGCAGGATATTACAGTTCCTCTGAGAAATATCCTTCAACTAATAAAAATACCACTGAAGGGGGAAGATAATAAAACCTTATTTATTTGTTTGTGTTAATTTTTAGAGGCCTTGGTATAAAGTCTTGATTAGCCTGGAATTCAGTATGTAGTCAAGAATGGCCTCAAACAGATTTTAATTCTCAGGCTTTGGCACCCTAAGTGCTGAGACTGCATGTGTTTATCACCATGCCAACCTCTAATCATTTTAATTTACAAAAAAAGAAAAATACAAAACAACCAGTAGTCATCATACACACAAGTATGCATGGAGCTTGGGAAATATTAAATAAACTAAAAATATTGTTAAAGCTATTTGGTCTGGTTCAAGAAAATTGGTTCAAAACACATTGAAGCTAAGGATACAGAGGGCAGAAATCAAAATGACTCATGCATGGTCATATTAACCTATAATCATCCAAGGAAACATGGCGATTTAATTAGATGCCAGGAAGTTTATTTACATGTCACTGTTCCATATAACAAATGAACAAAAATTTAAAGAAGTTGCTGGAGAAGAAAAAACCCTCAACGTTTGTTTCGCTGTATCCTCAGTTGCGGAGCACAGCAATTTCTCCAGCAAGAAATTAACACAAATCTTCTAAGTTCAACAGAAATATTATGGGTGGATTTCAGAATCTCTGGGTTCCAGTCTTTGTCTTTGGTCTTAGGTAAATTACATGTGATACTGTGAAGATAAAATTGATACCTTATGCCCAATGACTTTTGCAAATACTATGCAAATAGTAAATAATTCTCTAGTTGTGTTCATCTAACTGAAGAGAATATTAACACTTTTATAAATCAAAAATTAATATATATGGAAAAAAATTACATTTTTCAGTAGATTCCAATCTTATTGGTTGTCTCTCAAATCCTGTACGATGACATGGTTCACCAGCCATAATAGGGATGAGTCAGATCAATGTTTTGACAAATAGATCCCTATTCAAACATCTGTGAACAAGACTGTATTACAGCTCTCCTCCCCACCTCCCACATATTGGTTAAATAATAAATGATATACTTAATTAGCCTAATGGGTGATTAATTGCTGTTACTTGTAAGTCGACAGAACTGCCTACACTGATGTTACTGTTTAAGAACCACAAAAAGGGTGCTACCTTAAAAGCAATTAAACTTTTAACTAAATGTTGCCAGACAGAACCATGTAGCATCCATTACTTAAACTACATTTTGATTCTTCAAATTTTAACGGCCACACCTTAAATGGTTCTGCAATGAGTCAACTTGTTGTATTCCAAGAAAATCAGGCTATGATCTATTCTCAACTAAATGTTTTCTAAAGATCACTGTGTTGTCCTGGAAGCTGATGGTTAACATTGTGTTGTGATTTCTTTTTTGTTTTGTTTTTTTGCTTTGTTTGTTTGTTTGAGTTTTTTCTTTATTTTATTTTATTGTTTTATTCACTTTACACATGGATCACAGATCTCTGCCCTCCCTCCCAGTGCCTCTTCTCACAGTCTCCCCCCCCGCAAACCATTCCCTTTTTCTCCTTTGAGAGTCAAGCCCTACCCTTTTGTGTATCTCCCCCCTGCCACCTCTCCCTCCCTCCCTGTACATCAAATCTTTCAGGGCTAAGCCCTACTTTTCCCACTGAGGCCAGACATGACAGCTGAGTTAGGGGAACTGAACCCAGAGACAGGCAACAGCTTTAGGGATAGCCCCCACCCCCCACACCAGTTGTTCGGGACCCAGAGGAAGAACATGCTGCACATCTGATATGTATGGATAGGGGGCCTATGTCCAGCCCACATATGCTCTTTGATTGGTGGCTCAGTCTCTGAAAGCCCCCAAGAGTCCAGGTTAGTTGACACTATTGGTCTTCCTGAGGAGTTCCTATCTCCTTTGGGGCTCTCAATCATTCCCCCATTCTTCCATATATGTCTGCAAGCTCCATCCAATGTTTGGGTGTAGGTCTCTGCATCTGTCTGAGTCAGCTACTACTGGGTAGAGGCTCTCTGAGGACAGCCATACTAGGCTCCTGTCAGGATGCAGGAGATTTATTAATAGTGTCAATGATTGGCACTTTCCCCTGAATTGGCCTCTAGTTGGGCCAGTTATTGCTTGGCTATTTCCTCAGGCTCTGTTCTATCACCTGTTCCTGCATTTCATGTAGTCAAGATAAATATTGGGTCAAAAGCTTTGTGAGTGGGTTGATGTTCCTATCTTATCATTAAAATTCCTGCCTTGCTATAGGAGTTGGCTTATGCATCTTCCATATATCCACTGCTGTGAATCTCTGGTAATGTCACCCCATTGATTCATGAGATTCTCCCCTACCCACAGGTCTCTGCCATGTCCTCCAGATATTGGGCACCCCCTATGCCCATGCCTACCAGCTCCAAATTTCAACTCATTCTCATGGCCATCTGGCCATTTGGCCATCTTCCCTGTCTCTCTCAACACCTGATACTGATGTTACCCCTATTCCACTCCCCATCACTTTCATACCCAGTACCCCCCCCCATCTGCCTCCTATGACTATTTTATTGTGTCTTCCTTCTTGCTGAGCTTCTTTGGGTCTGTGGAGTGTAACATGGGTGTCCTGTGTTTATGGCTAATAACCACATATAAGTGTGTATATACCATGCATATCCTTTTGGGTCTGGGTTACCTTACTCAGGATGACATTCTCAATTGCATACATCTCTCCGCAAAATTCATGAAGTCTTTGTTTTTAACAGTTAAATAGTATTGTGTAGGTGCGCCACATTTTTTTTACACCCAGTCTTCAGTTAAGGGACATCTAGGTTGTTTCCAGTTTCTGGCTATTACAAATAAAGCTGCTATGAACATAGTTGAGCAAGTGTTCCTGTTGTATAATGGGGCATCTTTTGGGTATATGCCCAGGAGTGGTATAGCTGGGTCTTGAGGTAGAACTATTCCCAGTCTTCTGAGGAACTGCCAAATTGATTTCCAAAAGGGTTGTAGAAGTCTGCACTACCACCAGCAATAAAGGAAAGTTTGCTTGCTCCACAAGTACTCCAGCATGTGCTATCACTTGAGATTTTGGTCTTAGCTATTCCAACAGGTATAAGATAGAATCTCAGGGTTGTTGTGATTTACATTTCCCTGATGACTAAGGACTTTTAGCAATTTTTTATTGGTTATTTTATTTATTTACATTTCAAATGTTATTCCCCTTTCCAGTTTACCTTCCACAAATCCCCTATCCCATCTTTAAGTATTTCTTAGCCACTCAAGAGTCCTCTGTTGAGAATTCTCTATTTAACTCTGTACCACATTTTTTTAATTGAGTTATTTGGGTTTTCAGTGTCTAATTTCTTGAGTTCTTTATACAGTTTGGATATTAGCCCTCTATCAGATGCAGGGTTGGTAAAAATCCTTTCCTAATCTATAGTCTTCCAGTTTTTCCTAGTGATAGTATCCTGTGCCTTAGAGAAGCTTTTCGGGTTCATGAGGTTCCATTTATCAATTGTTTACCTTAGAGCCCGAGGCATTTGTATTCTGTTCAGGAAGTTGTCTTCTGTACCAGAGTTCCCAATTTCTGTTCTATTAGATTTAATGTATCTTGTTTTACATTGAGGCCTTTGATCCACTTGGACTTGAGTTTTTTGCAGGGTGATAGATATGGATCTATTTTCATTCTTCTACAGGAAGATAGCCAGTTAGACCAGCACATTTATTGGATATACTTTCTTTTTTCCATTGTATGATTTTTGCCTTCTTAAAAAAATAAATTGTCCATAGGTGTGTGGGTTTATTTCTGGATCTTCAGTTCTATTCCATTGATCAACCTGCCTGTCTCTGTACCAATACCATATGGTTGTAATTACTCTTTGTAATAAAGTTTGAGATCAGGGATAGTGATAATTCCAGAAATTCTTTTACTGTTCAGAATGTTTTTTGCTATCCTGAGATTGTTGTTTTCCCATATGAAGTTGAGAATTTCTCTCAATGTCTGTAAGGAATTGTGTTGGAATGTTGTTGGGAATTGCATTGAATCTATAAACTGACTTTGTTAAGATGACCATTTTCACTATCTTAATCCTATGAATCCATGAGCATGGAAGATCTTCCCATCTTCCTCACATTCCCTCTTTAGAGACTTGAAGTTCTTGTCATATAAGTCTTTCACTTGTTAGTTAGAGTTCAGTCAAGATATTTTATATTATTCATGCCTGTAATAAAGTGTATTCTGTCTTTAATTTCTTTCTCAGCCTGTTTATCATTTGTATAAAGGAGAGCTACTGATTTTCTTTTTTTAAATATCCTTCTGTTTCCAGCCACTTTGTTGAAAGTATTTATCCCCTTTAGGAGTATTCTGGTTGAATTTTTGTGATTGTTTATGTATACTATGATATCATGTCTATAAATGATTCTTTGACTCCTTCCTTTCCATCTTGTATCCCATTGATGTCCTTCAGCTGTCTTATTTCTCTAGCTAGAACTTCAAATGCTATATTGAATAGATAGGGAGAGAGTGAGCAGCCTTGATTTGTCCCTGACTTTAGAGGAATCATTTCTAATTTCTCTCCTTTTAATTTGATGTTGGATATGTGCTTACAGTATACCGCTTTTATTATGTTTAGGTATGTGCCTTGTATCCCTGATCTCTTTAAGCCTATTAACACAAGGGGGTGTCGGATTTTGTCAAAGGTTTTTTCAGCATCTGATGAGATAAGAATGTTTTGTTCTTTCAGTTTGTTCTCATGGTGGAGTACTTTGATGGATTTTTTTTTTTTTATATTGAACCATCCCTACTTTTCTGGGTTGAAGCCTACTTGATCATGGTGGATGATGTTTTTGTCAAGAACAAGCCTCAGCTTGGTTGGGTGTCCTTAGGAAGGGCTACTTAATCTTGGTTGTATAAGTTGCATATGTGGTTTTTTAGAGGTTACAAGATATTCTTTCAGGCTCTTCTAGCTTGTGTTCTATAATCTTCTTGTATATTTGTAGACATTTCATTCTTTAGGTTGGGAATGTTTTCTTCTATGATTTTTCTTAAGAATATTGGAGCTGGGACACTTTACCTTCTACTCCTATTATTATCTGGTTAGGTTGATTCATGGTATCCCAGATTTCCTCGTATCCCAGACTTATTGGATGTCTTATGTCAAAAGATTTTTAGATTTAACATTTTCTTTGGTTGATGAATCAATTTCTTCTATTGTATCTTCTATGCCTGAGATTCTTTTTTCCATATCCTGAATGATGTTGGTGATGTTTGCATCTGTTGTTCTTGTTCCCATCCCTAGGTTCCCAATCTCCAGAATTCCCTCAGTTTGTGTTTTCTTTATTGTTTCTCTTTCCGTTTTCAGGTCTTGAATAGTTTTATTTATTTCCTTCATCTATTTAATTTTGTTTTCCTGTATTTCTTTAAAGGACTGTTTCATCTTTAAAATACTCTATCCATTTAACTATATTTTCCTGGATTTCTTTAAGGGATTTATTCATTTCCTCTTTAAAGGCATCTATCATCTTTATAAGATTAAGGTCATTTTCTTGTGTTTCAGGTGTGTTAGGAAATGTAGAGCTTACTGTAGTAGTGTTCTTTTGAGAGGTTTTAGCCATCTGGATAGCCTTAGTCCCTGGATATTCCTGTTGTAGTAGATATTGGGAGAGGGCCTAATCTCAATGATCCTGGTGAGGCAGGCCTCTGATGGGTATCCTTTTGCTGTATGGTTCCAGATCTGCACGCCTGATGAAGGTGGGCTGAGAGGTGGCAGAGAATGGTGGTCCAACAGAGATAACAGGCTGCTCAGGGCAGTTAGGAACACTCCAGTAGACCCATTTGTCAGAAAAGATGGGTGCAGGATGGGAATCTAATTTTTATGTTTCTAGATCAGCAGGTCTGATGATGGTAGGCAGAGAGGTGGTGGGATAATGGGAGTCCAGTAGGGATAGCAGGCTGCTCGGGAAACCTGAGGGTGCCCCAGAGGACTCAGATGGAAGCCTTGTTTGTGTTTTCGTATTAAAAAAAAAATCTAATGTTCAAATGCAATATAACACCATATATATACACATACATGTGTGTATACATATACATATGCATATACATATACATATATGTATATATTGTGTTTTAAGACAAATTTTGAATTACTTTTTGGTTTCAAAGAAATATAGATCCTACTTCTTGGTGATCTTTAGAGCTAAGCTTGTATAAAAGTCACTAAGCATTACTTTCAGACTAGAATATATTAAGATCTCAAACATTGAAAATCAATTTCTATATCTATCACTAACTAGTATATCTAATAACTGCATCACTTTGTGCTTTCACTTTTTAGTCAAAATCATAGAATCTTAATTCAGATGCAAATAAAATATCAAACTTGAATTATCTCTAATCTGAAATTTATCAGAAGCTTTCTTGAGACATTGAAAAAATAATAAGAAATGTAGAATCTACATATTCTGTGCTCAGTTATATCATTGTATTAATACTAGGAAAAATATACTTATTCACTGGAAATTTTTGTGCCCAGTATTCATCAAAATCCTCTTCTTATGGTCTGTATGCAAGACATTTACTATTTCTACTAGTAGGAAGTACAACATCAACTTTCCCAGAAAGAGTCCAAATCTAGGGCAGCATATGATTTATCTAAGGTTAAGGTAAAAAGATGATGAAGATATTCAAAGCACACTGGAGAAAAGAAAGGCATACTCTGGAAACCTAATGACAGTGTTCAGACTATGCAAAGACCAAACTATGATCTAATACATCGGGAAGAAAACGAGGGAAATAGGGGCTAGAGAGAAGGCTCAGTGGTTAAGAACACTGTCTGTTCTTCCAGAGGTCCTGAGTTCAATTCCCAGCAACCATATGGTGGCTCACAATCATCTGTAATGAGATCTGATGCCCTCTTTTGGTGTGTCTGAAGACAGCTACAAGTGTACTCATATACATAAAATAAATAAATCTTTAAAAAAAAACCCACAAATTTAAAAAAAAGAAAATGGGGGAAATACAGAGGAGCAGAGAAAGGAAGTGCAATGATTCTGGACTGTATCATAGTTTGTGACACTTAAGGAGAGCATAATAGATCACGGATAAGTGACAGAATGAAGTAATGCAGAGACTGACTGGAATTTTAACTCTCTAAAAATGTGACGCTTATTTTCAGCCAGTATTTCATTTACTGATCTCGTAGGCTAAAGATAAAACTTTGGCAAAGAAAACAAACATGAACTGATCAGTCATTGACTTGGACTTATTCGTATGTAACGTTAATATCTGCTGGTTCTTAAGGTTCAGTCTAGGAATTTCTTCTTAAAAGAATGTCATGTGCTTCTAAATTCTTGGTGTATTTCCTTAGTTGAATTCTTGGTCATCAATATCATATTACTACATATGACTTAACAGTTTGGAAAATGCTGGGTCTGCTTTCCTTGAAGGTTTGATACGGACATTGTTTTTTTTCATCTTTGATATCCCGTTCTCAGTCAGCTTTAATTTCCCAGGAGATTTTCACCACTGTAGTTTTATTTGCTTACAGAAACATTGGATGACCAATAAGGAAAGTATATACAGACCAGACATCTCCAACAAAACCCTAAGTCCTTTGCTGTTGGAAAAGGCAGAGTCCTCCTCTTCAATTGCTTAGCAGATTTTCTGAAAACTCAGCTGTGCTTTCAACGAATACCTGTTGGTGATTTTTCTGCCCATGTGTCTATCATATGCTGCTTGCTAATTCATGTTTTCCTTACACAGGCCAAACATCTTAGCGATCTGGATAACTTGGTCTCACATTTGTGGATTCACATAAGTCTGTTACATAAAAGGCAAAGCTTTTCAAAGGTGGCTGTAGGATTACCTTTCATTCCACATGGTCATACGAAAATATGATCTTGACATCATTTTCCATAATAGATAAGGTCTGTGTAGTTTCTCCATGAAATCTGACTAGCTCTTTTGATCAAAATGTATAAGCAAGTATCACAGAAATGCCACTAGTGAACCTGGTTCTTAGTGATTCCTGCCTTCTTCTTGTATGATGAGATTCTTCTGAAGCACAAAACTATAATACAAGCAAGTAAAGTAGTTCAAGGATATCAGCTCCAGCTGTCTTCATGCTATATCATAGATCTTGAAGCAACACAGAGAGAATTGTTCAGTCAATCATGAGCTACTGGGCACTCACTGTTTTAGTTCTAACCAGTTGTTGCTGCAACCCTATGAGACACCTGGACCTAAACACACCTACCTATCTAAATGGTTATGAGGGCTAATACAAAGTTATTTATAGGCACTCAATTTTTATCTGAATTGTTATTTAGCAATCAATGATCTTATAACCTGTCACCTACCTATTTTTTAAAATATGAAGCAAAAAGGTAGTTTTTCTTGGTTTTAATTGTCATTGCTGATTTGAAAGATTTGGGAAATGTATGCTACTACATACATTTCCAGAATTCATTACCTTCCAGAATTCATGGTGCTCACTTTTTTCTTTCTCAATTTGTTCAGGAGACCCTAATGTCTTACAAGGTCTAAGAACAGCCTGCTCGCACAAACAAGCTCTAACATAAAACTTCTGCATCTTGAAGGAAGGCTTCTAACTGGATGTACCTCCTAGGGTGTGCCATATATCTTTGCCTAGATGCTCCGTGCAGTGTATAAAATTGCACTGATCAGCAGTAAAGTGGGTCCTACCATGTCCTTGCTGAACTTCTGCAAATTGACCTGCTGAGAACCAGATTAGTACATGGCGTCATGTCTGTGGATAGTGATTGGCCTCTTCTAGTCACCTTTCCTCCTGTTGCTTTGGAGTTGATGACTATATCCCAAGCAATTGAATACTGGAGCAAACCAGAAGCAATGGCATAAATACTTCTTTCCTGTGTTTGTCTCCAGAGCGAATGCTGCCCATCTGCTCAAAGTTGTTCTGATAAAACTTATCAGAAGGATGAGTTGTTTACAGTTTTCCATTCTCTGGTTATGCAGTTGTGGATATAGCAGCATCTCATCAAAATGTAAGACTCAATCAAATCATAGCTCATTAAATAGAAACAAAAGATGAGAATTCTATCAGCCACAGGCCAGCTGCAACCTGTTTTGTAAATAGAATTTATATCAGTTTTGACTATGAATATTTTCATGCCTCAGTCAGTGTGTTAACATTAATTGTGGCAACAATAGTAAAATGCTCAAAGCACACATACACATAAATATATATGTGTGCTTATTTGTGTTCAAACTATACATTGACATATTATAGTTACATGTACAATGCATTTAAATATTTTTATCTTATATTTTTCTCATCTATATTTTTATGTAGTGTGTGTATATGTATCTACATTCTTTATATGTGTGCAGGCAAGGTTGACATCAAGACTTTTCTGTGCTCACTCTCCACATTCCTTATTGAGTGAAGGCCTCTCATCTGAACCCAGAGCTCACTGATATGGCCACTACTCTGGCTAGCTTTCTTGCCTGAGCCAATCTCCTGTTCCTACCTTTTGAGCAGTGGAATGGTTGGTGGGTCACCAAGCCCAATGCACATGTGCATGTGATGTGGGAATCAAACTCTGGTCTTCATGCTATCATAGTGAGCACTTGAACCAGGGAACCATCTCTTTAGCCCAGCCCAAAATACCTGAAGTCTCACTGGAGTTTAATTTGTAGGTGCTTCATAGAGGAAGCAATAAGAGACCTTCTTACTCATGTATGAAGCAGAGCTGTGAGGTGAGAGCAAAAGTTCATGGATTCTTACTCTGGCAATGAAGAGCTCTTGTTTAATATGTGGCCCTAGCTCTTTATTTGAATCTGTATCTACCTTATTTGCCTTTTAACTTTGAAGATTTTTTCCCACTCAGGGCATGGGTTTCGGTTTTGTTTATTCTGGCTATGTGATTTTTTTTTTTCCAATTAAATAAAGATTTGGTAGTTCTGGCTTAACTCATAAGAGTCTTGTGTCATTTGGCTAGTCCTCTTACCCAGCCACTGACAAAATGAACTAGCCTTAGAGGCTAAGGCTGAAGATAAATGTACAAGTGAAAATGTTCCAGTTAAGGGCCCCAAGCTACACTTGGATTAGTATAACTTATACTTTTTTTCCACAGCTCCTGCTACTCCTACCATGAAGCACCCCCCCAACACACACATACATATACACATAAAGCTGCATGTGAATGAGGCTTCATAGCCCTTTTTAGTCACAAGCAATTATGTGTCTAGTCAGATGACCTAATCCTCAGTATTTCTCACCCACCCATGGTGCACGTGATCTAACTCGAGACTGAGTATGATGAGTTTGAATTTTACAATTCACTCATATAACACAATTATCTTGAAGGAAAGGAACTTAACCAGGTAGGTCGCATCATCTGGTCCAATCACCTTTGAGGATCTGGAACTTGAGCTTGGAAAACAGATGGCAGTGACCTGCATGAGAGGAACTTGATGTGCTGCTGCTCACTGAAAGGGAGTGTAGGAGATTCTCATGGCTAGTAAAGTACGTGAACTCCCAGAAGCTAAAAGTAGTTGTTAAGCCAATGGACAGTGAAAGAAACAGGAGCTTTCTTCCAGACAAGTATGAGGTGAAGAATTCTGCCACCCTGAGGGTCTTTGAAGCAGCTTCTGAAGAACCAGAAGAGAGATTACCTTGACCTCAGACTTGTGGTTTCCTAAGCAGAAAGGCATACCATTATAAACCACTGAACTGCTGACCTCAGAAGTGATAACACCAGGTCACTTCAAGCCATTCAACAGCAGAAAAGCAGTTGCAAGCCAAACTTAATTTGCTATGCAATAGCAGAAAACTAATACAAGGATTCAATGTCCTCATATGTACAATGTGAGTTTACAACTTTCTGTGAAGGGTGGGAGTGTTGGAAGGATTAATGAAATAACAGCAGAAAGTTCATTACATCACCAAACACCTAATAAGTATGCATTTTACTGTTACATTCCTCTATTTTAAAGATGTTATTAATTAATATGCATGTAATTCATCCACCCTTAATCAGCCTTGGCTCAGACAAACAAGGATGATGGAGGAAATTCTGTATTGCACAGATTCACCAATAAATATTAATGATAAAATAAGTTAAGTGCTTCATCTGGAAAGTGGGCCAAAGGCCACATGAAGAGGAAATTTCTGGTTCTAGAGAAGAAAGAGGTTGCTCATGTGATTAAATATAATGAAAATGTTATTTTATAAGATTTCACACTGAAGATTATTGAAATTATAAATTTCAGCAAACCTGTCTCTACTATAAAGCCATCACAACATTTATTTTATAAAAATGTGCTGGAACAGAATGAAAAACTTTATAGCTGATGTTGGAATTATACTGTCCTCGGTGAATTATAGCTCCACAAAAATCCCCTTAATATCCTAGCACACAACTGTGCCTGAAGACAAATGTCTTTACAGAGATTATTTGGGTAAAATAAGAACATTAATGGTTGTTACACTTACGAACTCATAACAACTATAATTATTTCACAAGATATGCACAAGATTGGTCTCCTCAGCTTTCTGTCATGGAATTGGAAGATATTTACAATGTTACCACAAACATGTTCTTTATTGATGTAGGATTGTTAAATTGCCCTTGTTCCTATAAATAGCCCTCACCCTTACTCCTAATAGTAACCTTAACTCATTCCCCCCCTCCCTTTCTCCCTCCTTCCTTCTGTGGCTTATACTCTCATATACAACTATATAAATAGAAAAAACATTGTTTAGGAAGAGGCAGAATCCTAGTGGAATGCGAAGGAAGACTGGAAGAATTACTCCTTGTAGTGTGAATATGATTCAAAATATATTATATACATGTATGAAAATATTATAATGAAATTCAGTGCTATAATTAATATATGCTAATAAAATAAATGATAAAACAATGGAGATAAAAGGTACAAGAAATAAAAATCAATAATGGCTTCAGAGTGGGTCCTAAATAACAGAATTAGTATCTCTATAAGAAGACAATATTAGAACTCATGATGGCAGAGGCTATGTGAGGATTCAGAGGCAGAAAGCTAGTTGTAAGCTAAGAAAAGAAGTCTCAGAAGAAATCAATTCTGCTAGCTCCTGGGTCTTGAATTTATAGGCTCCAGAGCTGAAAAAATAAATTTCTGTTATTTAAAGCATTCTGTCTCTGGTGCTTTGTTGTGGAAGTCATGGCAACCTGATACAGACAAGAATACAAATTCAATTTGAGAGTACATTAGTTTTATTCGGGAGTATTTCCACCTAGAAAAAAAATGGCTTTCTTTACTAATAGCACTGTATATTGATCCTTACCTAGAAGTCTAGGTTATACTGCCAGAGATGCTGCACTTCAACATTGAAGTGCCTGAATATTCCCCATCGAATATTCACATCAGCTATATTCTGAACCAATGTAAACATTTTTAGATTATCACATAATTACTGCCCATTTTTTTCACTTATATTTGTCCACATATTGTCGCAGATATTAAAATGAAGCTAATGAGGCTACATAGTCACACTAGTGTCTTCTGCAGTTATTATACTGTAGCACAAATGTTTGTCATGTGTGTGTCATGTGATAGTACACTTTTCAACAGTTTGTTATGCATTTCTTTGCTGGACTACAATTGGCACCTACTTGATCATTTTAAAATGTCAATCCATTTTAATCATCTTGCATTGAGCTTTAGCTTTCTAATACTTTGGAACAGCAGCAATACAGACACTTTATTCAAAGTATGATTGAGTAAATAATTATGTTTGGTCCCAAGCATCTTGCCTCGTTCGTGATATTCCATCATATATCTTGGTTACTGGAAATCTATAGCATTATATCCAACATTAATCAAGACCTTGGTGCTCAGAGTCAGTATATGTATTGATAGAACTTGCTGCCTGTGCAAGTGAGAGTCCAGCAAGATGACACAAGAGGTAAAGTCATGGGGTACTAAGGCTAATGCTAAAGTCAACCCACAAGGTAGACTGAGAGTTGTTCTCTGACCTCAGACCTCAGACCTCTGACCTCTACATGTATGTATTCCTTGGCATGCATACACCACCATACATGCATAAACACAGCAAAACAGTAGATGATAGATAGATGGTAGATAGATAGATCGATAGATAGGTAGATGATTGATTGTAGATGTAAATATTAAAATTTGAGTAAGAATGCAACCCTTTTGTCCACTCTTTCTGACACTTTCATTCACAATAGACACACAACACACACACAGTTGAAAATAAAATAAATCTTCACAAAGTATCTCAAAACTGAAAATAATTCTTCCTTTTTTTTAAAGAATAGTGATATAAATACATTCAATGACTAGATTTCGGTGACTCAGGTTCCTTCTGGTCTGCCTGGTCTGGTGTCCTGAGCAGACCTTGGGTTCAAGCTCCACAGCCAGTCCTACAACACCCAGGGGAAGCTCCACTCCCAGTCGCTCTGACACACCCAGGACCAGAGGTGAGGAGGAACCAACATCTGTCCCACCACCGGGAGTAACAGGGACCAGAGGGACCAGGCACACAGGAACTCCACCAGCCCAGTGGTTCTAGTTCTTTCTGGACCAGGGATCACAGGATCCCAGAATCACAGGATC
>JADRCC010576535.1:0-26711 GCA_019843855.1 Hylomyscus alleni
CTGTCCTGGAACGCAGACTTGTCTTGGCTTAGCTTCTAGAATTCTGGAATCTTGTGAATTTAGTGATGGTTCCAACTAGAAAAGCCTTTTTTTTTCTGGCTATACCTTATTATGTAATAATATTTAACTCATCTTTCTACTTGAATAATAAGCTGTCTCTCATTTTTCTTTGTACTTATGATGCCAAGAAAACCTAAGTGAGTGCTATGTGTCCTTATAACCTTTATGTTCCTGTCTCTTCGTTGCCAAATTTACCAATAGTTACAGTCTCTGTACAAATTCTTTCTTATCCTAATGTTGAAGACATACATGAAACAACAGTGTGTTTTTAATGAAGTAAAGTTTCTAATATTAACATTAAAATATAGTATACAGGAATTTTAATCCAGAAATATGGCTGCTTTATCAAGGGATCACATCCAAAGATCTAGGTCTGTGTGATCCTGTTGGAATTCAGACACATCATACACCTTTATTTCCTCTGTGGGTACTACAGACATGCCCTTAGTACACACCTTTAAGGTAAAGATAGTTTGTAGAAGGAAGCAGCCATATTTGAAAGTGACATCTAATTGAGGGACAGACAAAGTTGCAAATAAGAAAAAAGATTTGATAAAATGAATCAGTGATAGGATATGCCCAACTGTCATGACAATAGTACAGGGGGAGAGAGTCAGGAAGTTGGGAGTCAGTTCCATTGAGTTCTGTTGAAAACAGAGGAGTTCAATTGAGTTTAGGTATGTGAAGTCAATGATGTTCAGTATGTAGAATTCAAAGGCAATATTGCTAAGCAGAGCAATTGAGTTAGAACAGAGGAGCCTGATTGAATTTTCATCTTGGAGAGAACCTTGAGCCAGAACAGCTGAGTTGAACCAGTCAGCCAGAGTTCAGAAAGAGCTAGGAAGGGTGAGCTTATTCATCATTAACCTTCTGAAAAGACATTTATAATACAGGAAACCTATTCTCAAAATTTACCAAATTTTTCATAGTTCCAATTTCATTCTTATCATATTAGTTAGCTATGGTTGATAATTAATGCAACCATTCATCTACTCTACATTAAAGACATGTAACACTATTTCATTAATTATTAGCTGTAATGCAATCAAAATAGAAAGATTATTAGAAATGTACATAATTCATTGACTATTTGCATATGAGCATAAAAACACAAAGGGTACAAACAACAAAGGGTACTTTGTTGATAACTCGAAGGGTTGAAATTCTAAATACTTTTGTGTCACTGTGACCAAATCGTAGGGCAAAAACAAAACAGAAGTACATTTGTACTCACAGTTTCTTGTGGTTGCAGGCTATCAAAGCAGGGGTCATGGGCAAGTGACTTGGTACATTTAGAAAAGGGTATGAGGTCATTGTTGATCATCACAGTAGACTGGGACACAGATAGAAGCTGAGACATGGCCAAAGCATGACCTCCAAATACCTATGACAGACATCCTAGTCTCATCTTCCAAAGTTTCCACAGTCCCCTAAAATATCAAAAGCACTCTTAAGTAAAACCACTCGCAACTTGAGTCTGTTGAATGATACTTAAGAATCAAACCACAGTGACTCAAAAATATGATTCTCATTTGTTTTGTTTGAGAATGTGCATGATAATTGCAGAGCTTACTGTTTCAGTCATAGAGCTGAAGAAATCTGTCAAGGCAATGAATATACATTTGCACGGTTTTGTGTTTATTTATGTAATGAGAATTCATAAAAACTCTACAGAGAATCATATTATTGGTAAAGATATTCAAAATTCATTATAAAATCCAATTAATATTTTCCCTTTAAAAAACACCAACAAGACATGATAATAAAATTAGAGATGTGCTGGGACTAGCATTAATTGCTTGAAAATCTCACTAAATTTGTAAGAAATTTTGAGGTAGACTAAAATTGAACGTAGTGTGGAGAGCAATAACACTAAGCAAACCATGTATATTCAATCTTCTTAAACACCTCACCATTTCTTCAAGTTTTCCTGTTTCACTATCCTAATCTATACATTCCTTTTCGGGGCCACTTTGACTGACCAGCCAGTTATCACTAGTACTGAGAATGCCTGCTTATTACAGTCAAAATTGAAGTTGAGAATGGAATCAAGTGTGGTAAATGCCGGGAGAAAATATTGAAGTTAAATTCTCTATATTGTGGGCATCTAAACAGACCCATTTTACCATTCAGGTCTCAGCGCTGTATCTGTAGAAAAGTGAAACAGGCAAATTATCTTAACACCAAACATTCCACACCCTTTAATCATATATATTCTCTTAGGTTTATTGCAAAATATATTTTAAACATGAGAATTTGGAACTTGAATATTTACATGCTACAGTTGCCACCAACACAATATTTAGTAAAGGTTTAATTTTTAACTGAAAAAAGTATTTATGGAAATGAATCAGCTTCTATTATCACTTAATTTAAAAATTACCATTAGACATCACAAAAAGGAGCCAATCAACAGCACATCATTGCTGTAACATACAAGAGTAACAGTAGAAATAAATCAGTATGTCAGACTTGCGAATGCCATATCAGACCTAAAGGAAAAGTGTACCTCAATATTAGTGAGGAGATGCTAATACTGGATCAGCAGTTTCTATGAACTTGGGTTTATCCACGTTTTCTTGGTGTAATTTTGAGTATGTTTGAGTATGTTTGGTATCTGTGTGCGTTTTCTTGTTCATATAATAAGGGAAGTCCTTCAATTTCCCTGATGAATGTCTGAGATCAAGAATCTGAATTAATTCAAAATTTAGTACCAACTTTTCATCATTTTTTTTTAATTATTCTACTTCAAAAAATGTAGAATTGAAACCCCTTTCATCTCTTTTCCTGCCTCTATCTCTTCATTTTATCTTTTAGTCTTGCTTCTTTTCCATTAGTTGGAATGGCTAAATGACTTGCTTTAGATAGTCAGAAATGAGAGTTATGTGTCAAAACTTGATTGGATCCTGCAGTTGGAGGAAAGGAAGAAATCCTGTGATAAGCCTCTGAAGTTATTACCTTGGAAAATCAATTATCCGCTGTGAGGTAACAACAATGAACCGCTTTCTGGAAGGATGAGAGAGAAAAGCAGTGAGAGAGGATTAATGGAGCAGTTAGTGGAGTATTGATTAGGCCTCAAACTAGTGAATTTAAGTCTAGATCTGGCTAAAAAGGAGAAAAAGTCAATTTACTCAAATAATACTTTAATAACTATTTAACGAGAAAAAATCTTGAGACATTCCATTCCACTGTGTGGTAAAGCTCATTATAATGCCAGATGCATCACACTTCCAAGGGCAATGCCTACGTACATAAAAAGAACGCAAATGACAGGCATTCCGGTGGCATCATTTCATATGCTCATTTTATAATAATGCAATGCCAATTACTATATAAAATATTAATACTTTAAATATTTATTAATAGAAATATAATAATTGCAATAAAAACAAACAAATCCTATTAACTTATGTAGAGAATCAGGTTATGAGGTAAATAAATGAAATATTAAATATATACATAGGGATGTTTAGGGTGAATGACTATTCACCTGATTTTTCATTCTGGTCTTGTGGTATTTTCTTGTAATTGAGACACACAAGAAGTTGAAGAGGCTAGAAAGTTATAGATAATCTAGATATAGAAGGCAAGCCCTATCTCACAAAAACAAGTCCTGAGATGGACCTACGTGGAAGGGAATGAAATTAATGTTAGACTCAAAGCCTTCCACAAACCTTGACATGTACTTTGTTTATATCAGAGGCAGTCGCCATACAATACTCATGAGACTATTTTTTTGTTGTTGTTGTTGTTGTTTGGTTTTTCGAGACAGGGTTCCTCTGTGTAGCCCCGGCTGTCCTAGAACTCACTCTGTAGACCAGGCTGGACTCGAACTCAGAAATCCGCCTGCCTCTGCCTCCCAAGTGCTGGGATTATAGGCGTGCGCCACCATTGCCCAGCTCATGAGGCTATTTTTATATTCAAATTTATTGGTATAGTAAAGTTTCTAGGTTGATACTCTTCAGTAATAGCTTGAAATTCTTTAGTCTTTCATGATTTCTACTTTAACGTCACCATCAGAAAATATAGAGGGATTAAGGATTGTAGACGCTCTTTGTTTTTGTGTGAAGATGCATAGTGGTTTATAAAGTTCTAAGAAATTTCATTAAAAATTTAGTTATTTTATATAAGGTGGATTTTGTTTATCAACTTTATTTGTGTTATTTTGAGGCACTATTGTTTGCAACAAACTTAAATTTCATATTCACATGTCTCTACTTACAAAGTAATAAAATTAGTTGGCAAGGTGATTAAAGACACACAGTAGCTTTTCACAAGAATCCTATAGTCTCTGAATACACATGATATTAATTATAAAGCAGTACACTCCTGAAAATAGTACCTTTCTAAATCACTTGTAGTGTCTCTGCCTTTACCCTTTAACTTTGGGTTTCTTTTACATTTGACTTCACTACAACTCAGTAATATTTTTTATCATTTTATATATTATCAAATATAGAAAAAAAGTATCTGGACAGATACGTTAAAAGAATTACTGCCTCATTTATTTAGAAAACTTTTAAGAAAATTGACTTTTAACTCTATTCTTTTACTGAAGTTTTATATAAACTAGAACGTGATAAATACTTAAGCCTTTTAGACCTTGCTTTTAGTTGAATCACATTGCTCCGTGGAGTTTGAGAGAGTAAACAACAGAGTCATAAGTGGTTATTTTATGAATTTATGAATTTTTTTACTATTAAAAAGATTTTAATTGAACTGGGCAGTGGTGGTGCATGCCTTTAATCCCAGTATTTGGGAGGCAAAGGCAGAGGCAGAGGCAGGCAGATTTCTAAGTTCGAGGCCAGCCTGGTATACAGAGTGAGTTTCAGGACAGGTAGGGCTACACAGAGAAACCCTGTCTCAAAAAAAACAAAACAAAACAAATAAAAAAAAAAGGATTTTAATTTTCTTTTTTGTCATAGATTATATGATAAAGACATGTACAAACCATATTTTCTAACATTATTAAGTAGTAAGATAGAATTATCACCAGTAATATTTACATGTACTGAATGTAAATATTAAAATAAATAAAATAATTAGTTTGTTCATACTTAATTAACTAGTGTACACATGCCAATTTGTATTTCTGGTCAGATTGCATCTCTCATAACAATGTATTTAGTCTTTCTGAAACTGATCTCACTTATAAACCTAGTCTGCACCAAGACTGTTAAACAGAACTATTGGCAACTGTGATTGTTAAATAAATACAATAAAAAGTGAAGGCTATGCGCAGTGGTCCGATTCAGACAAAATCACTGAACCCAGAGAAATTCCTAATGAAATTCAAGCAAAACTACTATCAGATACTTCGAACTGACTGGCACACATTCTCATTATGAACTCCACACAGCCCTCGAATATAAGATTATGTGAGAGCTACGTGTTGATTTGTGCTGAGGATGCTTGTTGCTCTTTCAGAGAATCAGCGTTTAGTTCTCAAAACCCACATTAGGTAGCTGACAAACATCTGTAACTACAGCTCAGATCAATTATATCTTTATAAATACAGAGAAGAAGTTTCACAATGCATGTCTAGTCACACTCAGGCCTCAGAAGGAAGCTGAATCCTGCTGGTATTTGTCTCCTTAATCATGTTTATTCCTCTATTCAACAACAATATATATATGTGTATATGTGTATATGTGTATATGGATGTGTATGTGTATATATGTGTATGTGTATGTATATGTGTATGTGTACATGTATGTGTATATATGTATATGTGTATGTATATGTGCATGTATATGTGTAAGTGCACATGTATGTATATATCAGACTCTGTTAGAAATGAAATCTTAAAATTTCACTATAAAATTTACTTGAACAAATGTCACCTCCTCAAAAAAGAAGGTATGAGCTCATTGTAAGTGTTAGGCATTAAAATACTGCATGTTCTTTAGATAGTTCTCAATGACTGTTAAGTTCAGGAGATTCAAAAAGTTAAATTTTATGCTGAAAAAAAACCATCAACTTAAAGTTGTAGGAAATCATGGGAATAGAAATACCATGGAAGAGCTAAACGGCACAAGTTAGTGGTATGTTCCCTATATTAATCTTTTATATTGTGTGACATTAATGTTTTCTGCCAATCTCATTTAGAGTTATAAAAATAATCTCCAACTAAATATATTCATATAGTATAGCTCTGTCAAAACAAAACAAAACAAAACAAAACAAAAAAAGTTTGTTCCTGTGACTAGAGCTTTGGTCTCAAATTCCAGGTACTTAGATTCAACTCTCATTCAAGTAGTCATCTTTTGGTACCCTTAAAGCTAAATGTCATCAATGAAGCAGATGGATGAGCAAGATAACCGAATGAGTGTCCTGTATTTCTACAGGTCAGCAATAGTATGACCATATTGTAATGATTCATTTCTTCTCAGTTCTTTTCCTTTCCTTTTGTATAGAATGTTTTTATTTATAAATTTATTTATAAAAAAATTATAAAAATGGAAAACGCATTACATTTCAATTAAAAATTTCAGTCTGATCCTAGAATTTGATAAGCTTTTATGTGTTGAGTTATAATTGAAATTGAAATATCACTGATGTTTTATCAGTGGGAAGCCTGTTAGCACAAGATTATTTTTAATATTGAGAGCAAGAAATGAAATTTGCATATAATGCATGATTTAGGGTCATATAAATTATCAAAAGAGATTCAGATTTTTATGTCATATAAGAATAAATAAGACTGATATCATTAGGAGCATAATAAGAGAAATAAAAGAGATAATTCACATAAACAATTCCATTCTATAACTATGTAGTATTCTCAGCATAATAAAAGAGGATAGAAAATAAATATGATAAGTTGAAAAGGATACTGATATAGTAGGTATTTCCAAAGTTAAGAATTATTAAACTATATATTTATCATATTGAAACTTTAAAATAGAATACATGTGAGCCTTTAAATTGTTACACAACTTAAATTTTCTTTATAATTAAATATTTATTAATAATTTTGAAAATATCAGGAATATTATATAAATAACATTTTGAAAAGTATATTTTATTGACATATGTTTAAATAAAACCTTAGGTAACTTTAACTTTGGGGAGAAAATTATTATTTAAATTACTCTTACTATATAGTTAACTAAATTACTCTTCTCAACAGATCTATAATAATAATTAATAGAATTTGATACTGTTTCATAAATTACTTTCTATGTGAGTTCCACATGCGTTCATACCAGTTATTTGTAATTGTTTTCTTTTTTTATTTCTCAAATTAATTCCCATTTACATTTTACCAAGGTATATACAGAGTTGCTTAATTTAATTAGGCATATATTTATCAGTACATATTGGACTGGAAAAGTATTATTATGATTTCTATAGTATTTAAGATGTTGTATTCACAAGAAATTTTCAAATTTGAAATATAAAATGACAACATATGATAAAATAATATGAAATCTTAAGTTACTCCAAGAGCAAAGCATTGTTCATAGGTAACTGGCATGAAAATGTGTATGAGGCAAGCAAAGCTCTTCCTCATTGTCAGAAGCTTCTTAGGTGAAGAAGAAAGAGACAATTACAGAGACTCAGGCAGGGTTAAATTGAGAATATGTGCCCAGGTGTTAGCCTGACCCAACTGATACAACTAGATACAATGTAGCTGGTAACCTTCAAACTTAGAGAAAATGCAGATTTAAAGAAGCAGACAACCAGAATCCATGCTGAAAAGAGAATGTCTTTGAGACATGACAAAGGAGTTACACCAATAAAATCTCAACAATATAATTGCCCAAGAATGGTTTGTCAAATGATAATACTAATTGATATACCAGTGGATCGTGAAAATTTCAGAAGGACCCAAACCTAGGTGAAAATTTTTAGGCAATTAATGACTACTGAGAACGGAAGAATTAATCTTATTTAAGGATGAGTATCTTGATGTGTTATCCAATCAGTTATCCCTAAATGTGTGTGTGTGTGTGTGTGTGTGTGTAGCCACTCATTCAAAAATTACTGAAGAGTGACTGTCAAAGTTAAAAATAAATTAAGTAAAATTTATTTCAGGGAGATTTCTGAAAGTAATTTGAAATTTTACCAATAATGTTTAATGAATATTTATACTCATATGAAAGGAAATGTAAGAAAGTGAAAGTGAATCGATCAAGCTTACAATTGTATGTTAAATGTTAATTGTGGACAAAGGAAGCTCCTTTTGATGGTCCTCTTTTTATAACATTTTGTTATTTCGTTTATTTTACCATAGATTTATTATTTGAGGATTTCTAACATTAAGTGTTGAACATTCCCGTCATCCTTTCCAGATATTTACTCTATACTTTGCACCTTAAAAAAAAAAGGAGTACACACTTTTCTTCTTTTTTTTTTTTTTTTAATTAGATGTTTTCTTTATTTACATGTCACACAATATCTCCTTTCCCAGGTTCCTCTCCAAAAACAAAGGAAAAAAAGAAAATAAAAAAAAAATAAAAACAAACCCCTGTTCCCTCCCCCCTCCCCTTGCTCACCACCCCACCCTCTCCTGCTTACTGGCCCTGGCATTCCCCTACACTGAGGCATTCCACTTCACAAGGGTCTCTCCTCCCCTTGATGACCAACTTGGCCATTCTCTGCTTTACGTATGTTACTAGAGCCATGATTCCCACATGTATACTCTTAGGTTGGTGATTTCGTCCCTGGCAGCTCTGAGGTTAGTTCATATTATTGTTTGTCCTAAGGGGCTGCAAACCCTTCAGCTCCTTGGGTCTTTTCTCTAGCTCCTTCATTGGGGACCTTGTACTCAGTGCAATTGATGGCTGTGAGCCTCTACTTCTGTAATAGTTGGGTACTGTCAGAGACTCTCAGGAGACAGTTATATCAGGCTCCTGTTAGCCAAAACTTGCTGGCATCAATAATAGTGTCTGGATTTGATGATTGATTATGGGAAAGATTCTGAGGTAGAGCAGTCTCCGGATTGTCCTTCCTTCAGTCTCGGCTTCATAGTTAGTCTCTACAACTCCTTCCATGGGTATTTTGTTCCCCCTTTCAAGAAGGAACAAAGTATCCACACTTTGATATTCCTTTTTCTTGAGTTTCTGGTGGTTTGTGGATTGTATTTTGTATATTCCAAACTTCTAGGCTAATATCCACTTATCAGAGAGTGCATACCATGTGTGTTCTTTTGTGATTGGGTTACCTCACTCACAATAATATTCTCCATATCCAACCTTTCCCTAAGAATTTCATAAATTCATTGTTTTTAATAGCTGAGTAGTACTCCATTGTGTAGATGTACCACATTTTCTGAATCCATTCCTCTGTTGAGGGACATCTCAGTTGTTTCCCATTTCTGGCTATTATAAATAAGGCTGCTATGAACATAGTGGAGCATGTGTCCTTATTACATGTTGGAACATCTTCTGGGTATATGCCCAGGAGTGGTATAGCTGGGTTCTGGTAGTACTATGTCCAATTTCCAGAGGAACTGCCAAACTAATTTCCAGAGTAGTTGTAACAGCTTGCAATCCCACCAGCAATGAAGGAGTGTTCCTCTTTCTCCACAACCTCTCCAGCATCTGCTGTTCACCTGAGCTTTTTATCCTAGCCATTCTGACTGGTGTGAGGTGGAACATCAGGGTTGTTTTGATTTGCATTTCCCTGATGACTAAGGATGCTGAACATTTCTGTAGGTGCTTTTCAGCTATTCAGTATTCCTCAGTTGAGAATTCTTTGTTTAGTTCTGTACCCCATTCTTAATAGGGTTATTTGGCTCTCTGGAGTCTAACTTCTTGAGTTCTTTTTGGCCCTCTATCAGATATAGGACTGGTAAAGATTTTTTCCCAATTTGTTGATTGTCATTTTGTCCTATTTACAGTGTCTTTTGCCTTACAGAAGCTTTGCAATTTTATGAGGTACCATTTGTCAATTCTTGATCTTTAGAGCATAAGCTATTGGTGTTCTGTTCAGGAAATTTTCCCCTGTGCCTATGTGCTCAAGGCTCTTCCCCTCTTTCTTTTCTATTAGTTTCAATGTATCTGGTTTTATGTGAAGGTCCCTGATCCACTTGGACTTGAGCTTTGCACAGGGAGATAGGAATAGTTCAACTTGCATTCTTCTACTTTTCTTCTTAAGTCCATGAAGTAGCTGATTTTGATTTTCCCCTGGGGCATATAACTTTCTTGCTACGTATGAATGAGCATATTATACATTTTCAGCAATATCTAGAAAATAAAAGTATTTATTGGAGAATTGATATCATTATAACAAGGATAAACAGGAAGTACCAGAACAGAAATATCTGATTATAAATGAGAATTTCATCACCAACTATCACATTTAGAATGACAGTATATGTTCTGTGCAGTTCAGGGTCCTCTATGGCATAGATTTTTATGAGCAATTACTTATGACATAAAATACACCTTCAATCTTTATTTTATCCCCATTTGATCAACTACTATTCACTAAATTTGTAAACTATATTTTACTGTCATATGTTTTCTGTTATTAAATGTGTTTGTTTGGGATATCAAAATATGTCTCCTTTCAGATGTTCTGTCAGTCATAATCACAAGACTATTTGCAAACATTACAGCAATTCAGTAATCAATGATTGTAAACAAGAGAACAAGTCATGTTTCTCTTTCAAAATGCAATTTTTACTTAATGGAATGCAATTTAGGTTACTCATGAAAAAGTTATGTTACATTTCATTTAATCCATCCACTTTTTCAACTTTGTTGAGTTGATCACCATATTTAGGTGAGTAATCTCTGGAAGAATCTATTTTTTTTTAATTTATTGTGTATCCAACTACTCATATTTTTATCCATAATACAAATTGGTACATCAAAACATAACTTTTTACATAATAGCAAATAAAGAACTTTGTTTGGCTAATAGAAATTGAAGCAAGCTTACTAACCCATAAAACACTATTTTCCTACTTAACAACATTAACATAAAAATGCTCAAATGTCTAAGGCTATTATCAAAGTGATTACTATGTAACATATTTCTATGTTGAAGGATGCTGTGGCCTGATTGTGCCCTCTTCCTGCTTATTTATATGTCAAACTGAAACTCTGAAGGTAGCAGGCTTAGAAAGATGATTGGACATGAGATAATGAATAGTGTAAGCCCTTTGAAATAAATCTCAGGAAACATCCTCATCCTGTGAACCACATTCATTTCTCTAAGAAGATAGGCCCAAGGACAATAAATGTCCTTTGAATTTTCAATCTATGGAATTGCGTGAGAAATATTTCTGTTGCTTATAAAAGCGCACATTATTTGATAATTTATTTTCTTGTAATAGACTCAAATATACTTTAGTCAATGTACTTGTGTGTGAGGTACATGTGGATACACACAGAAGCTTGGAGGAGAGAATTAGGCCAGTAAACTTGAATGATTCAGGATTAAACAAAGTGAGTCTTGCATTCTTTGTTTAATAATTATAAAACTCACTGGTGTTGATCTCCAACTTAGGTATTTTGAAATAACCTGTCATTCAATATCGGATTACCTCTTGCTTTTAGGACTTTAAAGTAAGGTTTCTCTGGAAACTGTCTTAGGAGAGGATATTTTGCTGAAGCAAATGGGAGGGGATGTTGTGCTGAAGCAAGCAACTGAGAAGATGTTTTGCTGAGAACAGATGTGTGGTGTTTCTCTGGAAGCTACCTGGTAAAAGGGTGTGCAATGTTTTCCCAGAGTAGATGCTTCTGAGGACACATGAAGTTTGGAAGGAGTATAAGTACAACCCAACAGACAGCTGATGGCACTCTTGCATTGGTTCACCTTGCTTTCTTTGCTGAACTTTATTTGTAGTGACTTCATAGAGAGAAATTCACCAGAGACCCTCTGGTGCTATTCTGGCTGTTTCTTGCTATTCCATGTCCTTATGTCAACTTGCATAATCTCAGGATTCTTCTGGATCTAGCCTCTGCTACTGATTCATGTTTGGTATTTGCCAAGTAGACTGTACTGGTGCTGCTGATTTGGATTTGGTGTTTTGCTAGTGAACTACACTGGTGACAAGGAAACTTGGAATAGCCCCAAACATTTCTAAACAGGTCCACAACCCTCCTTCCCTATTAACCTTTCTTTTCCCCTACATATGGTGTATGGTGGGCTAGAAGGGAGGTTTAAACATTAAATAACGATAAATAAAGTAGGTTTTCAAATTTTTAAGACTCCATTTGATATTTGTCATCCTGTACACTGACAAATGAGCTTAAAAGCTTTTAATGAAAATAGCTGCGATCCTATTCAACATCTGAATATTAAATTTAGATATATCATAAGGTATATACACACATTGTAATAGTGATTCTATTTCACCTATATAATAATGTTACTTACTTATTTATTTACTATTTTTTAAAATTTTATTTAATCTTTTCATTTTATTTTATTACATTCTAGATTTTATCCCCCTCCTGGTCCATACTCTGACTTTTGCCCATCCATCCCATACCACCCCCCCACCCACTGTCTCCATGAGGATGTCCCTACACCCCAAACCCACTAGACCTCTTCACTCCATGAGGTCTCCATTATCTTGAGGGTTAGATGCATCTTCTCTGACTGAACCCAGACTTGGTGGTCCTCTGCTCTGTATGTGTTGGGAACCTCATATCAGCTGGTATATGCTACCTGGTTGGTGTTCCAATATCTGAGAGATCTCAGGGGTCCAGGGTAATGGAGAGTGCTGATCCTCATACGGGGTCACTCTCCTTCTCAACTTCTTCCAGCTTTTCCCTAATTTGACCACAGGGGTTATCAATTGGTTAGGTGTAAATATCTGCATCTGACACTTTCAGTGGCCTGTCAGGCCTCTCAGAGGGCAGCCATGATAGATTCTTATTTGTGAGTCCTCCATAGTTTTAGTAATATTGTCAGGCCTTGAGGCCCCTCCTTGAGTTGGATGCCACTTTGGGCCTGTAGCTGGATCTCCTTTTCCTCAGGCTCTTCTTTATTTTCGTTCCTGCAATTGTTTCAGACAGGAACAATTATTGGTCAGAATTTTGACTGTGGCAGCACCATCCCTCACTTGATACCCTGTCTTTCACTTCTACAAATTCCCTCTCCCAAAATGCTACAGAGCATCTCATCTAAGCCCCCTACACCCTTGAGTCCTGAGAGTTTCTTACCTCCCAGGTCTCTAGTACATTCTGAAGGATCCCCTACCTCTTTCCTGTGGGGCAGTGCCCTGTTCAGGCAACCTGGGCCCAGTTGAGTATAGGTCTGGAACTCCCAAGCCCCAGTGGAAGATAATTTCTGCCTGCAAGGGAAGGAAGGAGTTTGGCCATGACTCCTAGGATCCTGTCTCCTATCTCAGTCACAAACTCTCACAGCCCCCCACGGGAGATGTGTGCCCTGTCACATAGACAATGCCCCAAGCTCTCAGCATTCTAGCTGAACTCTACCCCCAGTCATTTGACCACAGCCAGGCATGCCCTGCCCTAAAGAGAGATAGCTCCACCTCACACAATATAAGGGGTCGTTTGCCCTCTCCCCTCTCTCTTGTTCTTTGTCCTCTCTTGCCTTCTTCCTCTCTTGCTCTCTTCTTTTCTTGACCTCTCTCTTCCTCTCCTCTCCTCTCCTCTCTCTTTTTCTCCTTTCTCTCTCTCTTTCTCAATGGTTATGACTGGCCTATTTTCTATTTCCTATAATAAAATATCTCATGATTATGTATTGCCTCCTTTTAACTAATCCACCCGCAGCCCCAGGCATCAACAGGATTGGGACCACAGACAATCACCTACCTCCCAAGGTTGCCTGTTGCCATTCTTTCTGCTAGTTCTCAGGGCTTCAGTCCTTTTCCCTCACCCAATACTTGACCATGTTCCCCTCTTCACTTCCTTGTCTCCTTTCCCATCCTACTACTTCCCTCCCTCCCCTCTTGTGATTGTGTTCTTCTCCTCACCATGTGAGACTGAAGTGTCTTTTACTTGGGCCCTTTAGTTTGTTAACATTTTTGAGTTCTGTGAACTAAATCTTGGAACTCAAATCCAAAAGGACATGCATGGTATATACTCACTAATAAGTGGATATTAGCAAAAAAAGAAAAAAGAAAAAAAAAGAACAGAATCCTCAAGACAATAATGTTATTTAATAACATTAGGAACATATATTTATTCATAAAATTGGGAATTGAAATTCATAGATCATTTTGAAAGTTCTTTATTTTATAGTAAAATAACTATCTTAAAAATAAGTAGGTTGATAACATTATTATCAAATCATACATTATCTTAGGTTCCGGACTGAAAAAATATTCCAAGATCCAAATATGTATCTTATTTTTAGCTGTGAATATAAGGCTAGTAACTACAATTATAACATTTATAACATTCTTTAGCAGTTTAACGATCATAAAGTAAAAATAACTTTTTCTATCTCTTATGACTTTTTTCTCCATCTAGTCTCAAAGTGAGTGTTTTTATCTTGTCATATTGTATATTGTTTTGTCACATTTGGTTGCTATCTCTTAGAGGTCTGCTAGTTTTTGAAGAGAAACAGAGTGTGAATGGATCTGAGAAAGTGGTTAGTTGGGGGATGCTGAGAGTAGAAGAGAAAGACAAAATTGTTGTTGGGGTGTATTGTATGAGAGAAGAACATGTTTTCAGTACAAAAAGTTCTGTTTTATATATCCATGCAAGTCATACTATTTAAGATAGAATACCAGTTATAAACTATTCACATATTCAAGTCAGTTTTATTTGCATTTATCATTTTAATTACTTTCAATAATACCAGTAATGTCAATCACACATATATAAAATAAAAATGATATAAAAGTAGGAACTCTGCCATGTGAGAGGATACTGAGCAAAAGAAAATGTTATTCCCCCCTGGTGAGATGCAAATTAATACAGCCATTGTGAAAAGTCAGTTTGGAGATTTATCAAAAATTAAAAATGAAACTACCATGTAATCTTGCTATCAAACATTTGGACAAGAATACAGAGAATTGGGCTGGAGAGATGGCTCAGAGGTTAAGAGCACTGACTGTTCTTCCAGAGGTCCTGAGTTCAATTCCCAGCATCCACGTGGTTGCTCATAACCATCTATACCCTCTTCTCACTTGTAGGCATACATTCAAGCAGAATACTGTATACATAATAAATAAATCTGTTAAAAAGAGTATACAATCACATATCCTATCATAGACATAAATACCAATATGTTTATTGTTTTTTATTCACTACAGAAATAGATTGAACAAAGGGGAAATAAAACCTGTGGAGACCACGTCCAATAGATAGGCATGGCCCCCAGTTGAGGGATGGGGCCATGCACCCATCTCAAAATTTGAAACCCAGAAATGTTCATGTCCAAAGGAAATACAGAGACAAAAAAATTGGAATGGAGTCTAAAGGATAGCTTATCCAGATACTTTACCACCTTGGGATCCATCCCATCTGCAGGTACCAAGCCTCAACACTATTGCTGCTGCCAAGAAGTGCTTGCTGAGAGAAACCTGGTATGGCCATTCCCTCTGAGGTTCTACCAGCACCTGAGTAATACAGATGCAGATACTTACACCCAACCATCGGGCTGAGCCTGGGTACCCCAATGAAAGAGGTAGGGGAAGGACTGAAAGAGCTGAAGGGGATTGCAAGCCCATAAGAAGTAAAATATCAACTAACTTGACCACTCAAAGCTCCCAGGGACTAATATACCCTCCAAAGAGTATAATTGGAGGTAGCCAGGACTCCAGATACATATATATCAGAGGATGGTCTTATCTGACATCGATGGGAGGGAAGGGAGCACTAATGTACCAGTGTAGGGGGATGCTAGAGGGGTGAAGTGGGAGTGAGTGAATGGATGAAGGAGCACCCTCATAGCGGCAAAGGGGAGAGAGGTGAGTGGAGATGAGACGGTTATTGGAGGGGTAAGCAGGAAGGAGGATATCATTTGAAATGTAAATGAGTAAAATGATTTGTAATAATTTTAAAAAGAAATAGATTGAAACCAGTTTAACAGATCATCAACATGAAAATGGACAATGTAAATTATATATGTATATATATGTATATAAATCTGTATATATGAATTACATATATATGAAAAATATATATGGATAATATTTAGCTCTAACAAAAACTTAATCTCAATTTTTCAAGAAAATGGATGGACTTAAAGTATATGATATTTATAGCTGTCAAACAATTGGAAAAAAATGAATGCAAGCATTTCTTTATGGGTTGAATCTACCTAATATACATTAGTATATATGTAAACAAATGTACATGTGCGCACAGTGTAACATATATAAAAGAGAACACAAAGGGCAACATACAAAAAGATGAGGAAGGAGTCAATGAAAGAAATGGGAATGAGTTATGAAAATGAATATAGAGCTAGTTGTTCTTTCAGCCCTAACAGTTGTAGTTTTTTTGTGGTTGGTAATTGAATACAAAATTATCTAATAGTGAAAGTGTAAGTCCAAAGCCAAGCTCCACACCTTTCAGTCCAAATGGCTACTCCTACTTTGTAGAAATTTTGATCTATTATTTTTCTTATAACATGCATAAGGAAAGAAAACAAGAGCAAGAACCTTAATTTTGCTTCCTTTAAATACAATCCTTGAATAGAGTTATTATATTGTAACACTACATGAACAAGTAAAAAAAATAGATTGCTGAAAAAGAACGTACATTTCTCAAGCCATACCAAGCAGTAACGTTACAAACCAGACATTTATTGAATAAAATCTGTCATTTATGAGAAAGCCATCTTTATAGAAGTTGCTGGATTAGCCTGTTTCATTCATAAGACAAGTAGACTTCAAAACTATCACACAGACTTATTTTAGTGGTGGAATGATGTAAAACTTTTGTGTGGCATCTAGTGAGGAAATAGACAATGGCAAGAAAAACATAGGAAATATTGCTAAGTCAAGTTTAATTGTTAGTGTGCATTCTTAGCCATGTTTCTGGCCTTTCTTTATCTGCCTCACAGAATTTTAGAAGTGTTTATCTCAGTTTTACATCTATAAATATAAAATTTTAAGTAGGCATGTGTCTATCTCTAGCATATATTTGAAAAGAGAAAATAATATATTTTTAAAATGCATATGAGAGACAATTCCTATTCTTCCTTTTATGTTGTATCCTAGACAGCTATTTCATTTCTGTTTTTCTTTTACTGAACAGACTTTCTCTCATACAATATATTCTATTTACAGTGTTCCCTCCATAGACTCATCCCAGACCACCCTAACCTTTACTCTTATACCAATCCACAGCCACTCTTTCTTTTAATTCTTGAAAAACAAACAGGCATCTAAAGTATAATAATTAAATGATATAATATAAAAGAAAAGCAACAAACTTGGACATGACAAAACAAACAGTATAAAGTGAGTCAAACAAAAGCACAAGAAACATGTAGAGAAGCAGAGACACACATTCTTACACACAGAACTGAAAACCAAAATATATACACAAAAATCTCTAAGGTACAAAGCAAGCAAGTAAACAAACAAAAACAAATAAAAACATAAGAAAACAACAACAACAAAAAAGCCCTGACAAATTATGATGACACAAAGATTCTCAAAATTCAAAATTGCACTGAGCTCACTTAGAGATAATCATCTACTGTTGGGCATGGGACTTGCTTTTCTTTTTTTTTTTTTATAGAATAGAGTTTATTCAGGGCATGGAGAGGGGAGTTAAGAGGTAGTACAGGCAGAGAGAGAGAGGGGGGAAAAAGAGAGAGAGGAAAAGAGAGAAAGTAGAGGAGTAGAAAAGAGAGAGAGAGAATGAGAGAGAGAGTGTGTGTGTGTAGAGGCCTGCCATAAGCACATAGAGAGAGGGGGGAAGGGCATGGGGAAGGGCCAAGAGGACAGAGCAGGAGCAAGAAGGGAAGAGCAAGAGAGGAACAAGGAAGCAAGACCTGCTCTTAAAAGTGCTTTGGATGATACTCAGTGAGACTCATTGGGAATAAAAACAAAAACAAAAATAAACCTATTTTTTCCTTTGTGACAGTTTATCAAAAGGAGATAGCTTCTGGGTTAGGGGTGGTACGTTGTGTCTACTTCTCTTTTTAATGCTGGGGATCATGTCCCTGTCTGCCCCAGACTGGTACTTGCTCTATGCCTGCTGTCACAACCTTTGTGAGTTCATTGGTGTGGGGGCAGTCATCTATGTTTAGAAGAATTTATTTACTAAGGATCTTCTATCCCCTCTGGATCTTACAGTCTTTCTTCTTCCTTTCCACAAGGATCTCAGGGACCAACGGAGTAGAATTTGATGGAGACATCTTACAAAAAGACTGAGTGTTTCAAGGTATTACACTCTATGCACATTGCTAGACATTTATTTAAAAACACACACACACAAAATATAAGTCTGAGAATTAAAATACTGACCAATAAACATAACTAATATATATGTTCATGTTAATAAATTTACATTTTATGTTTTTGGATCTGTCCAGTATTCTTTGAAGGTTTATCTTATTTTGACTGTTGAAATGTTTGTCTCCTTGACAATTTTTATTGTAAAAAAGAAAGAAGAGAAAGGTGATGAGGGTACTTCAGCTCATTCTGGAAGGATAATAGACATACATAAGTGCCTTTCACTGGTGTCTTAATAAGCTCTAACAGACCCAAAAGCACATGCTTCAGGATTCTGATGCCAGTGTGCTCCTTCTGAAGAGTAAGGAGTATATGTGCAGAGGCATGTTGAGCAGTACAATGTGGATGTGGGAGTTTTGCCCTGAAATGAACTTCTGCAGTCTTAACTCACTGATGGCCTCTCCATAAATTCTCAATTAACTGTAACAGGATTTGACAAGGGTAGAATGGACATTTACATATTTAAAAAAATCTGTCCATTTAAAGTTTAGTAAAATTGAAAGAAAAAAATCAATAACAGTGCATTTAAATTCACATGAGTCATTGGAGCACCAGGATAGCAATCAGTCATATTTACCAAGTCCATATATGTAATAATCCTCCTGATCCTTAGATAATTACTAGCTCTGCCTCTTGAATTATCCACAGCTCTCATGGTTATTTGCCTCATACTTTCTTAGTAAATATCAGCAATCAATAATCTTTCCACAGAGTAAGAGGCGTCCAGACAGTTGGGCTGAGAGTGTGAATGCTTTCACAAGTGATCATTGCATTGGAATGTACGGCAAAACCTGGAGGTGATAATGAGAGAGTCACATGCTAAACCGGTAGTTTAGAAAATCTGCTTACTGGAATATATGAACATCATGATTGCAGGTCAGGCCTCAGTTACAGGGGAGAGTCACCCTAGACAACGATACTTTACAATGTTCCCAGAGGTGCTTTACAGGGAACATCATCTCCAGCAACTGGCTTCTGCATTTTGCTGTCAACATAGCACATCCTGTTTGCCTCCAGTGCTTTTTGCCTGGTCAGAAATCCAAATAATTATAATTATTATTATTTTGTTCACACAGTGTAGTGTGGCGAAGCTGGAATTTATATGCAAATTCTAGTATTAGTGACAGTTTGATGACAAGAGTTTAAAGACCAGTTGTACTTGTCATAAATGTTTAAAAAGCCCTATTAGTGCCATTCTCATGAAAGATGAAACTGAAAAATCTGATAAAATGTGTTGTGCGGCAAACATCGCATTGCTCATTTTACTCAATCTGTTGAACTGCAGATTTTCACATTTTTGCAAAGCTAACACTTTGAAATGCCACCCTGAGGATTATTTTATTTAATTTTTTGCCTTGTTACTAATAACTGTGCTTATTGTTACAGCTATGTAAATTTTATAAATATATCCACAATTTAGGAGCCAGGACAGAATATATCTTAAAAATATAGCTTTTATTCCAATAGAGTTGATATAAAACTGATAGCAAACAACATTAAGCCTGAAAATGCTCACATACATTATCATGTATATATGAGAATAAAAAAAACAGTTGCATTTAAATTGATTGTAGATATTTCTCCTGATTTTAAGTGGGTTTCCCAAGACAAAGCTTACACGACAAGGTCACTGGGTCACTCCTTTATACAGACAGACATTTCTCAATAGGAGATAGAGAAAAGGCTAAGAGGATGGCTCTGAAACTCTTTAGTATGATTAGCAATTAAGAACATGAAAATGGAAACAACTCAGAGTTCATATCACCTCACTCAGCACGGCTAACATCAACCAAACTGCTGACAAAAAAATGTTGAGGAGATTTCGTAAAGAAATGTCACTCACTCTTGGTGAGAATGTGAATTGGTGCAGTGATCCTGGAAATCAACATAGAGAATCCTCACGAACTAATGCCATGTGGGCCAGGTATGCCACTCTTTGACCTAGGTCTAAAGACCTCGCTATCCAACTCCACAGATAGTTCCTCAGCCGTAATAATTGCTGTCCTAGCCAAAAGAGACAGAATACAGAAACAATGTGAATGGGAAAGGGAAAAATCGAAACTGAGGCCTGTGCTAGCTAAATTACAAACTTGAAAGAGCCATAGTGGGTCAGGCCAAGGACATATCTGGACAAGGCCTGAACAAAAAAACAAGCTGTTAGACATAACTAGCAGGCCACTCAGAATAGCACCACCCTTAGGAATTCCCCTATGCTCTGATCTGCATGTACTATAGTTGATGTTTGAATTGGCCAATCCTGTATAGCCACACCGATTCCTTTGTTCCCTAAGATCCATTCCCTATATAAGCCCCTAACTCCTGAGCCTCGTGGTCGACACTTCTGTCTCCTGTGTGGGGACATGTGTCGGCCCGGAGCTCCGTAATTAAACTGCCTCATGTGTTTGCAACAAGATGGTCTCTCGTGTTTCCTTGGGTGCACGTTCTCCTGGGACTTGAGCGGGAGTCTCCCTACGGGGGTCTATCAAATGTACTTCAACAGATGACTGGATAAAGAAAAGGAAGTACATAGACACAATGGAAAACAATTTGATAATTTTCCTTTATAGAAGTTTATTTTTTTCAGCTGAAAAAGTAGACTCGTTTTTTCTTCTCCTTTCTTTCAGTTACAGTTAATGCTGTTGACATACAGGCTGACTGTATCTGCATTTTCTCACCTCTCGTCCTCTCATCCTGCTCACAGTTATGAATGCATGGCTCATGATTATAGTAGGCTGTTAATTATCTTCTTGCTTCTGTCCTTCTACTTCTTTTGTATATTGCAAAGAGATCAATCATATTTAATTGACTTGACACATTTAATTTACTGATTTAGTTTTATGTTTGTGGGAGTGTATATGTATGTATTTGTATCTGTACATATACACATGAATCTATGACTCTCAGGTCATGTAAGATTGAGACATCAGATGATATCTATTGGATGCCTAGACCCTCCTTTCAGCATTTCTATTCTGAGGATTAAACTCAAGACACTGGTCTTGGTAGCGAGCAGCTTTTCCCATAAAACCACCTTAAGGGATGCAATCATAATGATTTAATATAATATAAGGCAAAACATACAATTTTCCTTCTCACAGGTTTTAGGTTTTTTGTTTTTCACAGACACATCTATCTTCCTTCTCACTATGTATAATTGTTGCCATGGTTTCTTTAATCTTAGATTTTGTATTGGTTTTCTTCACAGAATTCCCTTCACTCATGGTTCTTCTTAACAGATAGACACATGTCTGTTCATTTTTAGCATCTTTACAAGCATTCTTCCTCAACAGCAACAGGTTCAGTCCTGCACAACTCTGAATCCTGTAACTCAAACATGGTTTTTTGTTGTTGTTATTTTCAGTACGAGCCTCTACCTACCTTGAGGAAAATATCATATTTACTTTGTAGATATTTTGCATCCTGTAACATGTTTCATGAGTATGACATTGACACTTACATGATTAAATTCTAATGTGTTTTACTAAGCAAAAGTTCTTACAAAAGGAAATATAAGGCATGGTTTAACATTTTTTGCTTGTGTGTGTGTGTGTGTGTGTGTGTGTGTGTGTGTGTGTGTGTGTGTATTTGTGTGTACCCAGGTTCTTGAGTTTTGGGAACATTAATGGTTGTTATATTCTAATATGTCTCTTTATATGAGGTAACACATTTAATTCCTGATCCAATTGACATTTTAAATGTATCACAAATAATCCCCAGTTTCTCCTGAAATCATAACAACTGTCTGCCTAGTTGTTTGCTGTCAACTATTTTATTCAGCATTATTTATAGAAATTTATAGCAGTCTATGACTTTTCTTTAAGCATAATTACTGTTAAGAATCCAGTCCTGAATTCTTCATTTTAATTAGAGTAAATTATTGGACAATATTATGTCAGGTCCAAATCTTAACTATGCCTAAGATTTAAAAAAAAAAAAAAAAAAAAAAAAAACTCAAGTAACAGCCCATTCTGGTAAGAATGTGGAGCAAAGGGAACACTTGCTCGTTGATGGTGGGAGTACAAACTTGTACAACCAATCTGAAATCAATTTGGTGGTTTCTCAGAAAATTGTGAATAGTTCTATCTCAAGAACCTCTTATACAACTCCTGCCTGGCTTATACCCAAAATATGTTCCACCATCCTACAATAACTAACTTCATTATGCAGAACACCAACCAACACACAAAATCTTTGACCCAAAATTTATCCAGTTTACAATATGTACAGGAATAAAGACGGAGTAGAGATTGAGGTAATGGCCAAGCAATGACTGGCCAAACTTGAAACCAACCCCATGGGAGAGAGCTAACCCTTTACACTAAAAACACACTCTGCTATGCTTGCAGATAGGAGCCTAGCACAACTGTCACCTAAGGGGATTCATTCAGCAGAAGATGGAAACCAGTGCAGAGACCCACAGCCAAATGTTAGACAGAGCTCAGGGAATTTCATGTAAGAGTGAGGGAAATAAATATTGCTGGAGCCAAATGGGTCAAGAACACCATAAGAAGACCTACAGATCCAACTAGCTTGGGACCATTAGAGCTCACAGATACTGAACTGTCGGGGCCCTCTTGACCAGCAAGAAAGGACACGACCACGGGTCTTCCTTAAGCAGTTTATTCAGGTCCTTTTATACATGCTTACTTCTTCTAGCTAGCTAGCTTCTTGATGTTACAAGCTTATTCTGGCTAGCCCCTTGATGTTACATGCTAGCTCCTCTCTACTTCTCTGATGGTGTCTGGTGGTGTCTGATGGTGGTGTCTGATGGTTCTCTGGTGGGTCTCTCTATGGTGGTGGTTCTCTCTATGGTGGTGGTCCTGGGATATGCCCACGGACCTAAATACCTTGTGCCCGCCAACCCCTGCAGGCCACGTGGGAACAGCAGATAGGTCACACAATGCGGAAGCGGCCAGAGACAGCAAGTGTAGCCAATTCAGGACTTATCTCAAGAGAGCGCTCACTTTCAGGATAGTGGAAGGCGGGAACCAGCTGGTACACCGCAGCTCTCTACACTGAACCAGCAACCAAAGAACATGCATGGACTGGACATAGACCCCGACACATATGTAACTGATGTGCAGCTTGCTCTTTAAGTGGGTTCCCTAACAATTGGAGCAGGAGCTGTCTCTGCCTCTGACTCTGTTGCCTGCCTTTGGATCACTTGCCCCTTGCTGAGCTGCCTTGTCTGGGCTAAGCTAAGTGGGAGAGGATGTTCCTCATTCTGATGAGACTTGATATGTCAGGGTGACTTGATACAGGATAAGGTTACACTTCTCTGAGGAGAAGAGAGGGGAATGGGAGAAGTGGGGTAGGGGGGCTGGACTGGAAAAAGGATGCCAGGGAGCCACCATGGTGATATAATGTTATTAAATACAGAAATTAAATGAAAAAAGAAAATCTAAATCCTCATCAATTCACTTTAAAATTGTTATTTGTATCAAAAATTAGTAGAAACTTCTTTCTACCTCTCCATTGGTTTTGGATTTATAACATGAAAGATGGATGCCTAATCATAATCCTCTGAGAAATAACCATTGAGTGGGGTTTCTTCATCAGCACCTTACTGGACATCACCGAGTTACACCTGTGATTTGTTTATTTTCTACAAATATTGCTCAAAGTTTTACCTCAATGATTTAAAATAATTTATATTAAGATTAAATTCTCATGGTTTATATCAAATCTTTGGGTCAGTGATCAAGAGTACAGGTAAACTCTTCTCTCTTGAATTGAGTTTACCCATACACACAAACTTTCATATAAGTAATTTTGTTTAAAGCAAAGGTTAATTGCTATAGTTAGGTAGAATTTTTATAAGTTCAAAGTATTATGTAAGTATAGCTAGCATATTATTGGTATCTAGCATTTTTATTGCAAGTTAGAAATCAAAATAAGTACGAAATATCATATAAATATTTCTACCACATTAGTACATGATAAAATGCCAGCATGTGCTTTCATATGAACTAACATATTTTAATTTCTGCTACACACAAACATATACACTTATGTATGTTTATGGTATTAAAGAAGTAATAACTTAGAATTTGTTTAAAATTTACTTCAATGAATATTTTCTTCACATTAATCTGCAGATGGCCAGGGTGAGATTTGAAACTATAAAGGTAGATCAATTTCATGATGTCTATGGGCCATTTAGTTGCATATTTTACAAGTCAATAAAAAACAGTATTGCCAACTTCACATACCTTCGAAGAGATTTTCCTCATTGATGAATTGTCTCCATCAAATTGGATGTGGGCCTATGTTGTACCAAAGGCAGTGAACCTGCTGCTGAGGTTGATGTCTCTCTCTCTCTCCCTGGTGTTGACCTGTGGCTGCACAGTGCGTTAGTTAAAAAGGAGGCAATGTATAAATGAGATATTTTTTTGTAGGAAAGAGAAAATAGGCCAGTTAAGTAGAGAGAAGGAAAGGAGAGAAAAGAGAGGAAGAAAGCAAGAGAAGAACAAAGAGCAAGAAAGAGAGAGGAAGAGTAGAAGAGGGAGAACAGAGAAGAGACAAAGAGCGAGATAGCAAGAGAGTGAGAAGGGGCAAAGTGCCCCTTATATTGCATGGAGCATGGCATGTCTGGCTTGTGGTCAGATGATTGGGTGTAGGGTCCAGCTAGAGTGCTAGGAGCTTGGGGCATTGTCTGCCTGATAGAGCACACATCTCCTGTAGGGGCAGCTGTGAGGGGTTGTGACTGAAACAGGAACTAAAGGCTTAGGAGTTATGGCCAAGCTCCTTCCGTACTCTGCAAGCAGAAATTGCCCACTGGGGTCCAGGGCTCAAAGCCAAATACTCGACTCGGCTTAAGTTACCTGAGCAGACCACTGCCCCACACTGCCCCACAGGCCTACATGCTGGACTTTTTCTTTTTTATTGACAATTAATATAGAAAGTCCTACTGTGTGTAGTTTGGTACCTGGGTAGATGAGACTGGAGTATGGATGGATAGCTGAATAGAACTCTGGCATTAAGTCCGTAAGCAGTGTTAAGCAATGCTCCCTATTTCCGTGCCTGACTCCAGGTTCTAATTTGAGTTCCTGCCATGACTTCCTTCAGTGACTGACTGTGACCTGAAAGTATAAGTCAAACGAACACATTCCTTCTCTGAGTTACTTTAATTCATGGTGTTAATCACAGCAAAACAAATTAGTATTTCACTTGAGAATAACAGAACGTTATGTTTGTTGTTGTTGTTTAATTTTATAGGAGCTTTTAAAGACATCTTCATAATTGCACAGATTGCGGGATTTTAGAAGTTGACTATTTTGAATAGTAGTATCAACATGTGAACTTATGGATGAGAAAGTTAAAATTATAGCTTGGAAAAGGTTTCTTTTTGGTCAAAAAGGCAAAGAGTGGGCTTGTGATGGCTAATCTTGGTTGTCAACATGACAACCGGGAAGAGAAAAACAGTTGGAAAATAAATGCTTTTATAAACTATCCTCTGGCTATTTCATGATTTCTGGTTGATGTAGCAGGACCTAACCTATTGGGGCTGTTCCATCCCTGGGAAAAGGGGCCATGGCTGTAAAAGACCAGTGGTTGAATATGACCCTGGGCACAAATGAGCAAACCATGATTTCCTGTGATTATACCTGGTTTCAGATTCCTGCTAGAGTTCTTTCCCTGACACCCTCCGTGATATACTGTGACATAGAATTGTAAACCAAACAAACTCTTTCTTCATTCAAGTTTCTAATGGTATTAACTCAAGCATAAAACAAATTAGAACACAATATCTACTAGTCAGGTAGAAGTTTTAATTCTTATTTCTACATGTTTTGCCACAATTTTTTTTTATTCCACATAATATTTTATGCCATTCTAACTACAGTCACCTACTTGATTCAGTGTACTAATTAAAAACCTACAGTGTACTTGCATTTCTCACTAGAAGAACTTGTTTTTTGGGGGGCTGACACTACTATTTATAGCAATATCCTTTTTATTAAACATATTCTGTTCATGATCCTCAGCACAACACTATTATAGCATATGTCTCTAATTGAAACATCCTACCTGTTTCTATTTACTCCCCTCAAATTCATTTAGGAAGATGACATCACCCTTACTTAAAATCATACGTTTTAACCATAAAACTGAGAGACAAGACCAACTCTCATTCTATGCTGGAGTAGACTTTCTACGATTCATAGCTGATTAAGCAGATTGTACTGGAGGTGTTTTTGTTAAGTTATCACAAATTTATATACTATTTTTTACACTTCACATAGATACTATCATTTTCCTGTTAGACTAGACTTATCTGGCTATCTCAGATTGAAAAATT